>LQNS02000141.1:32514345-32533140 GCA_001587735.2 Parhyale hawaiensis | reverse complement strand
CAATTTCTTTGATTTAGGCCTTAGTTTTTGAGATAATGGAAGTATATACAGTATAATGATATACCTATGCATATTTTCTAAATTTCAAAGGAATAGAATGACATTTGTTTATAAATGGCATCCCAGAGTCGGACTAAAAATTCCAACTCCGACTCCTAGAGCAAGTGAGATTCCGACTCTGACTCCCCCTCAAATCCTCCGACTCCGGCCGACTCCGCAACCCTGGTTGGATTACGCTTCCAGGCTTTGTAACGCACTTGTCGCCTAGCAATGCAGGGTTTGACTGTCCTATTAAGTATTCATCCAGAGGGGATCATTACTGATACGAACTCGTTTAGTTAGGACGTGTCTTTCAGCTGCTCTCAGTTCTTCTGTATATGAAACTCATTAGCTCCACTGCAACAAACAAGATTACTCACACCTACTAAACTGTGCCGGGCAGCATCATTAATGCTAAAATTATCTACCACTAACAGCTGCCTGTCTTCTGCTCCAAACTCGACACATACAATCATCCTTGCGCTTGCCACTCCATTACACCCAAGTATTAGTGTCAACCACCCTGGGCCTGTTATCTCAGGCACCACATCTTCCACTCCCTCTTCAAGTACCTACTTCTTGCATCATCACCTCCCGCTCCTCTTGTATATGCTATGCACTCCAACATTAGATGCTCCACACTTTCATCTTCACCCCACTGTGATTTAGTCACTTATCTGGTATTCACAACTTTTTCTTTACTTGAACGTGCAGTGCTGTAGGAAATGTCTCCTAATTTAATAATTTTGCACACAAAGTGTTTAGCTTAAATGTGAATCTTACATTGCATATCTTGCAGAGCTGCTTCAAAGAGAGTTGGGGGATCCACAAGCTGCTTCATAAGAAGAGTCGTAAGTCAACTTCTCCATTGAGAATGTTAATAATAATAATAAACCATAACTATATGTAGCTATAGCTGATAATACTTACATGTAGCTACTTCTATTTCCATGTTTATTTATATGTATAATTTTTTGTGAGCAATTTTCTTTCATTTTTTGTAGTAAACTATTTTTAGACCTAGCTATAAACAAAGACTATTGTATCTATCAGAGGAGGGCACCCTATTCACAGAGTGAGGTCAACAATGTGTTATGAGCTTGAGCAATTGGCCACACTCGAGGAGTAGACCAGGCACTCTTGGCTCAAAGCTATTCATATTATGTAGCTATAGTGTCAATTTTGGATAGGATTTGTTTGATGCAATGGCTGTATTAAGTTGGTTTGAAATGAAATTTTGACAGAAAATGGTGTCAATTGGCAGATTAAATATTTATGCATCTCAAAAAATGAAAACTCTAACAAAAAGGTTCAAATATAGGTTGTAATGGGTCAGTAGAATGCATGTATATATCATGTCGGAGCCATTATGTCATTAGCTCCATATGCATGTAGTGTCACGTTGTAACTAGCTATTCAAAAGAAATTTGCAGATGTTATTCCATATTTCTAAGCTGTCATTGTAAATAACAAATTGATAGGTAGCTACTGTATATTGAATGATACTGTAGCTAGCTAATTTGTAAGGATAGGGCATAGGACATGTTCTGCTCTCTACTTCACTGCTTTTAGCAGCCATCATACCTAATACATAGCTAGTTTACAAACAATACCTAGCTAGAGTATGCAACTATGCATGATAGCTAGTGGAGGAGCATAAATGGTAACAAAATGTTGAGACATTATTGCCTATAGGCCTAATATCACTCTCCCAAGAAAGAGGATGTTTGTAGCTGTGTGTATTTTCTTTCAGTTTTCTCGCCAAAATGCATTTCAGAACCATTCAATTTAGGCACTGCGTTTAATGAATCTCTATCTAAATTATCTTTCAAGCCCGGCTCACTAGTTGATTTAAGTGTCATACCTACCTATTTACTCTTTCTGTGTAAACATAGGCCTATATTAGTTCCTTCTTATGTTTTTTTCCATTTCTTATACATTTTACATAGGTAGGCTGCATGAAAATATTTTCNTCTCTATCTAAATTATCTTTCAGGCCCGGCTCACTAGTTGATTTAAGTGTCATACCTACCTATTTACTCTTTCTGTGTAAACATAGGCCTATATTAGTTCCTTCTTATGTTTTTTTCCATTTCTTATACATTTTACATAGGTAGGCTGTATGAAAATATTTTCACTATTCTGACATTTTCAGCAGCCATGCTTTTTTTTATCATAGATTTCTCAATGGCAATGATAGGTACATTTCTTCATTTGGGTGAGTGGCCTAAAGGAGATGCACTTTTTCATGAATTTTCACAGTTGTTCGCTTACAAATTTTTTAATAATTTGTCCATCCTCGTGTGCTTTGTGTCAAATATGCTTCAACTCTTTCTTTTTCACGTCATCTTTTCAGATTTGCATTATCTTGAATGAAATTCGAGTTACAGTCCTCAAAAAAAAAAGCGTCTCCTTACGGCCGCCTGCTCCCGAGGAGACACACCCGGCCCAATGGAGATGCACTCTACATAACCGTCATTTTATGCGCCCTGAAATGAAAATAAATTTACTAGGTAAACACATAAAATGACTCTCCAGCCTTTACTTAAACCTTAGGTTACCTTGTTTTGTCTCATATTGAAGAAAAAACGTTTTTAACAAATTTTTCAAAAAACGAACAGAAAATACGGTATATGTTCAAACGAAAGTTAGTGTTATGATATCCTCTGCTATTGGCTAGTTTGGGGTCTTGTATAAGTAAAATAATATACTTACACGAATCTTATTTTGTTTTTCATTTGAAAACATAAATAATGTGCTTAAATGCAGACGTATTAGCATAAACTTTGAAGGAGACGTGCATCTCTTTAGGGCAAATAAACAAGACGTGCGTCTCTTTTGGCTCTTGTGCATGCGTATCCTTTGGACCACTCAGTCTTGCCACACCGTCACTCTCCTCCTGTAAGGTATTTTCGACCATAAATTCATTGGAAATAAGGTGGAAATTCCTATTTTCTATTGTCCTCTGATCCACCCGATTTGTGGTGGCCCAAAGGAGACTTATTTAGTTTTTCACTATTTACATTACTACACTACTTCTAATTACGCTATTAATAGTAAGCTTCACTTTTGGCTGCAAACATGGGAAAACCTCGTTCAGACATCCACAAGACTCCTGAAATAAAAAGAAGTAGCTGGTTAGTACGTACATGCATTTATTCATGAAATCGTCGGAGAGTCATTTCTTAGCTTTTGCTAAGAAAATAGTGAAAAACAATTTATCATCACATCGACATTTCAAAAGCTGCATTCATCATTTTCGGTGGGCGTTTAGGAGACATATTAAGCTTACTTTCGCACTCTTTGGGCATTTCTTAAGACGTCTAGTTTCAGCGCCACAGATTTTTTATTTCAAATGCAGATTCTTTGGGCCAGTACGTCTCCTTTAGGCCCCTTACCCTAGTGCACAGAAATTCTCGATGTAAATAGTTACATAATATATGGTACTGTCTATATTCTCATACAGCTATGCAGCTCATGTTCTCAATGACTTTAGAAGATTGAACTTCAGTTTTGCAAAGGTGGTTGAATTCATTTCGACTTGGGGAGATGTACACTCATGCCTCAATTCAATGGTTTTTGGAAGCAGCAGACAAATTAAGCACCAATTTGAAGGCCACTTTGTATGGATTTTGGTTATTTATTATAGGAACATATTATAGCATATAATTACAGTATCACCTTTATTGTACATTGTTGTTCCGCCTAACATTTAGAATTACTCTAAGTACCTCATTCAAGGACACCTCAAGAGGTCGGAGTACATGTGCAGTTGAACCTCCCCACACAGTAATGCTCTGATTGAGGTTAGGGTATACTAACGCACAGTATAACATTATTAACGATTGCCGACTCAAAAATATTCAAACAGCACGAACGGCTCCCCTTGCTTTGGCAACTTTATTGTTTACTTCTTGAATATGATTAGAACAATTTAATTTTGAATCAATTTTCACACCTAGATATTTGATAGACAAGACCCACTGCAATTTAGTACCATTCAAGAAAATATCTGGTAAAATGGGTAAGGATTTTGAAGTATATAACATAAGTTTAGTTTTGTTGGCATTGGGACTTGGGAGTCAATCTATTCAAATTGAGCCACTCCATTAACTGCGCAATAAAAATGTTGAGTCGTTCAACAGCACGTAAACAAACGTCATTTATATGAAAAACAGCATCGTCCACAAATAAAATAGATTTCACATCTTGAAAAACAGCTACTGTATATCATTTATGTACACATTAAAAAGGAGCGGCCCCAGAACCGATACCTCAGGAACTCCAACAGCAATCTCACTCTGATTTGATTCAAAACCATTGAGTGACACAAACATATTGTTTTTGACCTGTAAGATAGCTGCAAATCAGCTGAAGGATGTTACCACATATGCCACAATGATCCAGTTTGTAAAGTAGGATATTGTGATTAACGGTATCAAAAACCTTCCTCAGATCTAAAAACAGGCACACAGTAGGTATAGGTCTTGCAGCTGAACGCAGGCAGCACATCGCTTACCAGTTGAAATATTGCTTGATTAATGTTCTTACCTCTCTAAAACCATTCTGGTTAGGAATCAAAATATTCGTTTCTAATAATGACAATAATCTAGAATATATAACAGTTTCGAAAACTTTATTAAAAATGGACAAAGTTGATATAGGTCTATAGTTTGGAGGACCAAACTGGAGCCGCGTAGGTAAAGAGAGGTCGGATAAATGCTCTGTATGTGAGAAGCAGAGTCTCCTTGCACTGGCCCCAACGTGTGCCCGCCAGGGCCTTGAGCAGTCTGAGGCGGCTGGAGGCTCGAGAGGCTGTGGAAGTGATGTGCGGTGTAAAGGTGAAGTGGGTGTCGAAAGTGACGCCGAGGATTTTGGGGCGGCGCTCCAGAGGCAGGGCAGAGTCGTTCATAGTGATGCCAGAGTCAAATGTAGACTGTTGGGTGTCGGTTGTCCATAAGGTTGAATTGGATTTGGAGGTTGATATGGCCAGGCCCTTGTTTGCTGCCCAATTGCTGATTGAGGCAGAGTGATCCGAGAGAGCGGTAGCAGCGGTGAGAGGATCGGGATGGGACGCCACGACAGTGAAATCGTCGGCATAAGATGTTACACAGGGGTAGCAACAGTGCTTGTCCCGAGGAATGGGGAAGTCAGAGACGTAGAGGTTGAACAGGGAAAGCGAGAAGACAAGAGCCCTGAGGAACCCCCGCCTTGACAGCCCGGAACTGAGAATGGAAACCGTTATAGAGGCAGCAGGCCGCTCGTCCCCTGAGGTAAGCCGCGAGCCATCTGACAACATTGTGGTGGAGAGTGGTGCTGGAAACTGAGGAGAGGAGGCCCTCAGTAGGAACGGTGTCGAACGCTTTTCTGAAGTCAATTAGCAGAGCCACCGTGCGGTCGGGGGGTTTGGGTTTGTTCATACCGCGGGTTGCTTTGAAGGCCAAAGGAAGTAGAGCAGATGTGGTGGCGTGCATAGGCCGGAAACCGTGTTGGTGAGGACCAGGTTGGTAAGCCTCATTGATGAAAGGCAGGAGAAGGCGCTCCAAGACTTTCACAGCGAGACACAGGAGCGATATTGGGTGGTAAGATGATCCTTTATCCGCAGGTTTAGATGGTTTTAAGATGGCAATTATGACAGCTAACTTCCATAAGACGGGGATCTCAGCGTGAGCAAGGGAGAGATTGTATAGTCTGGTAAGATAGATGAGACCCTGCGGGCCCGGATGCCTAAGATGTAGAATGGACAGTTGGTCTGGACCCACTGCTGTGGAGAACCCTGAGGCAACTATGGCCTCACGGACTTGAGCGGGAGTGAAAGGGGTGAAACCGTGAGCAATGGGGTGGCGCTTTCGAAGTAGACGCCTGGCCTGTCTGGGCGAAGTAGCTAGAACAGGGGGAGATGTGGCAGTAAATTGTTTGCAAAAGCCTCTGGCGATATCTCCGCTGTGGGTGAACGTGTGAGTTCCAAAAGATATTGGCTGGTTGCGAGGGACAGAGGACTGCTTGCCGGATAGTGAGCGGAGCAGGGTCCAGAATTTACTACGGTTGCTCTTGGGGTCGCATTCTTGGATCGTTTCCAGGCCTCTTGGGCCGCGCCGCAAATGAGGCGATCCACTTCTTGTTGTAACTGAGGAAGGGAGGGGTCGTGAGGAGACGTGGAGCGAAGGTGATCATGGCGGGAGATGGCGTCTTTGGCGTCCGAAATGAGTCGGGGGGTATATTCCTTGCAATGGCCGGCCGAGATGTGGTGCTTGCAACTGATCAGAGGGTCCGATTGAGGGCCCTCGTCCGCCACTACAGGAAGAGGGGAGTGGGAGAGAGGTAATAAGTTCCTCGCACTCGCGTGTGAACTCCTCCCAGTTAGCTTTCCAAAAGTTAACGAAGGTGCGTTTGGGACAGGAGGGAGCAGAGTCACTGGACTCGGCTGTGATCAAGATGGGTAGATGATCAGATGAGAGGGTGGTAGGGGTGGACCATGTGTAATCAAGTGCAAGATGAGCAGAGATAACGGTCAGGTCCGGAGAGGAGCCCGATCCGTCCCGAGGGACCGTGGGGAAGCGAGTCGCCGTTGAGGAGGCAGCAGGGTCCATTATTGATGGAGGCACCAATCTCCTCATCCCGCGCGGCGGCCCGCGCATCCTGGGTTACAAAATACCAGTCAGTATTGTGGGCGTTAAAGTCACCCATAATGAGGGTGTCAGCCAGGGAGTCGGCAAAAAGGGCGGAAGAGTCGAGCGTGTATCCAGGGGGACAAGATGGGGCTGGAGGAACGTATATGTTGATTAGAGTGAGGGAAGAGGAACATAGGGTGACGGAGACACCAAAGTGTTCTACTGTGAGGTTGTTGGGGAATAGTGGTTAGTGGTAACCTGCTGGTAGGGGATTTCCTGTCTGATTAGGAACAGGAGACTGCCATCGCCATTGGCAGCAGGACGATCTCTCCTGACGAGTGTAGCCGGGGAAGACGGGGAGGGAAGAGCTGGGAGTGAGTTTGGTCTCCTTGAGGGCTGTGATGGCTATGTTACTGCTTTGTAGGAAGTCGGATATTTCAGATCTGCAATGTACGAGTCCATTGCAGGTAAATTGCAAAACGATGAGCGGAGGGGCGTTAGTGGGATGGGGATAGACAGGAGGGGGTGAGGGGGGCCGAGGAGGCGTAGGTGCACAACTGGGGCACCTCCAGTCTGGGTGGTAACTAGCGGCGCTGAAGAGGCCAGAGCAGGGCATGTGGACCCAGCGCATGCAGGCGGAACACAGGAAGGATCACCCCCTGCGGGTGACGTTCCGTGAGCAGACTTGAGCAGGGACAGGCAAGGCCGGGGTTGGGGTGGATATCATCGCATCGTAGGATGGATCAAGAGGGAAGTAGGATAGAGAGTGGAAAACAAGTAGAAAAAAGGCTGCTTAGACAAGAGCAGGCAGGTCGTCGGCAGAAAGGACCTGTCCATGAAAGAAAAAACACGGGACAGCGAGAAAAGGAATATCGGGAGAAGAGAGTAAGAGAGAGAAAGGAAGCACCACAACGACCCGCGTAGCCACTCCGAACGGTGAGTGCCTGCGTTTGGTCCGCGGAAGTCCCCGTCGCAACCGCGCAGAGAGCTCCCGTAGAGACCACCCACGACAAAGACGCACAGGCATCGGGTAAAAAATTGTTTGCCAACTCGGTTTTACAGACTACTTGCCCTTGAAGTAGTATTAGCTCCTCGATCTTTTCATAACTTTTACCACCTAACCAGTGATAAATAATGTTCCTGGTTTTTCTGGAGCTATTAGAAACATCCCTTAATTGCCTGCTAAAGTACAGCTGTTTGGTGGCTAGGAGAATGTAGTTAAGGATAATGCGATAAGTAGCAAAGGCACGCTTGGAGATGACGTTCCTTTGATATAATCTGATGAGTCTGTGCCTCTTGTGTATCGGTCTTAAGCTCTTGAAGTCATCCATCGAGCTCTAGTCGTTTTTTCTCATTAGAGCTGTATTTCACTGGAAAAGCGGAGTGATAGAGGGTAATCATTTATTTACTAGAGAGTCCAAGGCAAGACCAGGATTGTTACTAGGGAGATAAGGTAAAGTTATGTTGGAAATCTTATCAGCAAAAATTTCCGCATTCCGTCTATTACTGAGGTCACGATATGTTAATCTATTTTCAGGAAGTGGGTTACCTAACTTAAAAAATGTAAATGCTGGAATATGATCTGTTAATTCATAATCAATTACGCCTGCACTCAAAACCCCTTCAAATTCGTTGTTTGACCATATTTGATCTAATAAAGAATATGTTGTAATTGGGTTATTTGGGGAACATCTTCTAGGAATGGTAATCAATGGAAAGCAACTATGGCCAGCAATAATACCCACAAATTCTTTGACACTAGATAAGTTTAATGGATAAAATAAATTTAGATTGAAGTCGCCGCATAAAAGTGTTGGAACATTTATGGAAATATGAAGGAATAGCTCATGACTCAAGAAATCATTGAACTCAACAATACTAGCACTTGGAGGTCTAGTACTATACACATATGATATCAACAACTCGACTGTTGCACCCCTATAGTACGAGTATTTTTCACTGTTGTATTGTATAGTACCAGCACCTATACTTTATTATATGCAGGTATATTACTTGATTTTTTAAGGCATTCGTTCATGGCCATAACTCAGGTACCTATGCACACCATAGGTTTGTATTATCAGTAGCTTGGTCAGTCGACCTTTTTTGGGCAGATGTTCTCCGTTTTAGTACACTGAACTGAGATGTGAGTGCCTTTGGTCATTAAAGTTGACATGTCTAATAATTCCATTACAGAATCGCTGCTGTGGTGGAGTAGGAAACAAAATGTAAGGGGTTCTATCCAAAATATCTTCACTGTCATATCTAATAGTGGGGTACACTACTAACATTCTTATGTTCCTGACTGTAGTGTAGCTATGCTTAGTGCATAACAAAGGTAACAAAACTTAGCTGGATGATGAGGAGTCACCAGCAGCTATCTAGTGTTTAATAAATAGGTACAATATAAGGAAAATTTAAATTGTTATTTACAAAATCTCTGGAGGGCATTAGAAGTATAGTGGGTACCGTAAGGTTGGGCTATTTTGCCACCCCGGGGGTTATTTCAGCACATAGCAAAGCTTTTAGTTTTATAGTCATTGTTGCAAAAGTTTCAACAGCAGAAAAATGGTACAAGGTCCATTTCAAAGGTGACAGAATTATCTTGAATTTGAGACAAAAACAAGCCCCTCAGATAAACATTAAAGAGTCAGTTGGACGTCGAAGTTGTGTGTACAAAAAACCCCATTTCAGAAACTTTAATAAAAGTCTGAGGGGCTTGTTTCTTGTCTCAAATTCAAGAATTTTGTCACTTGAAATGGATCTTGTACCATTTTCTGCAGTTAAAACTTTTGCTCAATAGCTAACTAAAGAATTGAAAACTTTGCCATGTGCCGAAATAACCCCCCGGAGTTACTAAATAGCCCGACCTTACGGTATCATACTTTGGAAATGCATTGCAATTTCTGTGCATCTTGACATACTGGATAATATGCTAGTGGGACAAACCTGTTCTCTTGATGCTCAAGCCATTATGTCACTGGCATAAATTTATAGGTTTTCAAGGATGAATGAAAATAAAAATTGTTATGAGCCATGTACTAGGCCTATTACATTACATATGAACGACTGACAAATTGGAACAATTACAAAAGAGATAAAGCAGAAATTTATTATAATATATAAATAAGTGTATATTTTTGTGCAGGAGATCAAGACTCGGGCAACAGGAAGCCAACACACACACACCCAGACTGAAGAAAAATGAACATAGGCCTATTTTCAGCAAAACTGAAAATGAAAATATAGCAAAGGCAGGATCCATACAAACAAGCTTAGTAATAAAACACAGTAACTAACTCAAGTAAAACACAAATAGCAAGCAAACGTCCCAAGCAAGTAAACTCGTGTGTTGGCACAATATTGACTCTTACAAATTCAGGGTGTCTACTAGGTCATAAAAGTCATAAAAAGTAATAAAAACTGATTGGTCATAAAAAAGGTCATAAAAAGTAATAAAATTCACTCACAGGTCATAAATTTTTTTGTCAATCATCTGACGATTGGAATTGATGGATATTCTATCATCGTAACCTACCGCATGCAGTAGGAGAAATGATCCTACATGATATTTCAATGTATGCTGTAATTGCTACCTTTCTGAAATCACTGAACATATTNATTTAGTATGAGGAACCCTATGAAATATAAAAACAATATATATTGAGTTTTACATTAATAACAGTTATAAGAGAGATTACTCTCACCTAAGAACATGAAATCGTTTTTTTGGATCTATAATATAAGGTCATAAAAAAGTCATAAATATTTATCCTGAAAAGTCATAAAATTTTCCTAACAATCTTCAGTAGACACCATGAAATTACAAAAGCACCAATCGCCTAGAAAAAATTTAGAAGCACCAATGTCCAGGAAAAATGAATGAATAAATAAATGAATGTAATAAACTCCATTTAGAAAAAGATTAATGAACTGAAACTAACGAAAGTGAACAGAAATATGGATGAAATAATAGGAATGTTCAAGGTAAACAAAACAAAATGTGAATGTCTTGATGAGCAAGCAATTACAGAACATCCCTCATAAATTTAAATCTAAGGCGCACTGTCTTGTAGTGTTTGTTGCTGCTAACTTGTGCTAGTTTGTTGTTATTTAGTTCATTACCTGTAGCCTATCTTTTGGTATTGTCAGACAATTGATAGGGCTAAAATTCCACAGCTGTCCCCATTTTATCTCTAAAAAAGATGAAATTCTACTGCATTATTGCCTTAAAGCAGCTGTAATGATTATGATTATAATACATAAATATGTGTATATTTTTGTGCAGGAGATCAAGACTCAGCGGCGTACAACCCTTGGCCATTCTACAATTTTACAGGTACCTGTGGTCTTCTTGAAGTAGTGTCTTAACTTGGAATCTAAAATAAAATATTTGACTTTTTCACTTAAAAGGGATGATATCTAGCAAGTTATATTACTGTATTTCATTGGAAATAGATACAGCAAAATATGTATTAGTTAGGTACTGTTTATCAACTTCATTAAGTTAAGATAGTTTTAGGTGTTCCTAACAACATTGCTGTTCGCCTCAAAATAAAATGAAAGCTCAATGATATAGGTAACTCATTTCTTCCATGGTTTTACTGATATTAAGTTGAACATTTAATCAATAAGTAATGGAAGCATCAAGAGTTAATGCCTACAAATCATGCAGACAATATCTACCGAAGCAAGCATTGTGTTCAGAACTGTGTCATCTTGTGTGCAAATTTAAGTACCGTACCGGTACACATGTGTGTTAAACTTTGTTAGGCACCTGTTCTAGCTACTAATGTTGCTCAACATATGGTCCTACTGTGAAGCAGTTTACATACATTACTGAGACTTTTTTCTTGTCAGGCCACTCACTGCATGTTCCCATTCTGTTTATTATTTTTTCCTCCAAAGCCATATAGCCAAGAGAGCAAAAAACGTGCAGGTTCAGGGTTAGATATTTCTGATCCGAAGACAGCCAATGGGCCTCTGACCACAAATCTTCCAAAACACTGGTTTCATTGCCACCAGTACAAAATATCAAGAGTGCTAGCCTACACTCAGCTCTGTCGACCATTTAGCCAACATGATATTGGTATGACTTTTAGCTTGTTATTATGAATATGTTCAATATACCGTACTTATTTTTTCATGACTAGTTTATCTCGCTGTGCAGGTAGTTTGAGGCCCTACAAACAGACTGCTCGCCGCACTGTACCTCCTCACATTGGACGACCAGACTATGCTGATTCAGGCCTGCCGCTATCAGAGCAGAAGCTCCGAGGCACCACAAGCATTAGAATCCTTAACGATGAAGAGATTGAGAGCATGCGAGTTTCTTGCAAGGTAGGTGGGTAACTAATGACCCAAAAGCTCTAAGTTTTTAGTTGAGTTGCAGCATCAGTGTCACTACGAATTGGACTCTATTAGGAACAGGAGTTAGAATCATACTCCTGCTGTCAGGGTTGGAAAAAACCCAGGGTTTTTTTTTTAAAAAAAACAGTGGGTAGTGGGTTTTTTGAGCTTTATTGGACTTTTTTTTTTGTTTTATGGGGGAAACATTTCCAATAATAAAAAGTATGGTTTTTCATTGTTCTACACAGATTCAATTGTTTTAAAAGAGCTTATTCCTACAACAACTCATTTATAATCAAACAATGGTAGCTAACAATTTATGATATAAAGTATTAGAAGCTATCTCAAATGGGGGACAGTTAATGACTGACTAATAAATGTTAATGTATAGTTCATCATTCATAGTGACCAGTTTTTTTCAATTTCTTTGTCTAGCCTGAGACAGGGTGTTAGTTTAAAGCCGTCAGGGTTAAACCTAGAGTTTATTGGTGTAGCCAATAGGAGCACTTTCTAAGAATAATAAAAGGGTAGTACTGTAGTTGAAACTTCAGTAAATTCTATGCCGAGTCTATATGAGCAAAATGTTAAGGTTTGTGAGCCTGCAAATCATATCTTTACTAATTAGCCCTTAGACTGCCTCACTGACTTGACATGCATAGTAGGTAGTGAATATCTTGCAGCTAAAGATAGCTATTGCTATTACATTTAAGACTCTATAATTATTGCTTTTACTTGTGACCTCACAGCTAGTCTTGTTTCACAAACAAATAAATTAGATTTACTTTACACTTTAATAAGTAGGCACTGCTCTTATGTGCCTATATGATTATCTTGTAAACCGAAGAAGTTGCAAGTGTTTTGCTTGTCAAGGAATGGAATTAGACTATTAATCACCCACAAACATAATGAGAAAGGTAATTGTCACCAGTGAATGAAGTGAGACAGGTGATAATGTTGTCATCCTAAGTGTAGCTACACTGTATTTGTTTGCATAAGTGAATAATTGTATGCATAATGCATATTCTTCTATCCACACAATCTCTTGTAGCCTATGTAGTCAGGTGGTTGACCTAGATGTGAAAATGCCAAAACTGCTGACTCAAAACTTCAACCTTCCCCCTAGGTAAGGATTCTTTCTACAATGCATTCTTGTTCACTCACAAAATTACTGCTACCTGATCTTGTGTAACACCCTCTACATGGTATAATGGTTGTCATTTTTAGCACTTCCAAGCCTAATTAATCAACCACAAAATTTAGAGGGAATACTTGTTGTTCATCTTTAACACTATACAATTATAAGTTTATTATCGATGAAAATAATTGACATCCAGGTTACATAATTTATTATTGGCCAAAAAAAATATAAAATCCAGAAGACGTCGTACTGAAAAAAACCTAATAAATTATAAGTTTAGTTTGTAAAGATTTAAGTACTTATTTAAGCTGTGTGGTTATGATAATATTAAAAAGTAGTTGCAAAGACAGCCTTTCATGCAGTCATTTCATTAGCAATTGGGCAGCCAAAACTGCCACAAAAATTTATTCATTGTAGTTACCTATACAGCCTTTCATCCTTTCTTAGAGTCCTCTCATTCTTGGGCAGCCAAAAGTGCTACAAAACCTGATTTTTTCCATCAAAAATTACACTGAAGCAGTTTAAGCCTGCCGCACACGAGAGTGAATGGCAAAACGCTTCATATTCTTGGGACTATGAACTTATTGGCCATGACAAGATTTGTATTGTTGAACATTTGTTTTAAATGTACTTCACATTAACATAGTCTAACTTGCTCAGAAATGAAAACAAAGCTATGGACTCTATGCAATCAGTATTGGCTATGGTGGAAAAACATTTTTTGGGCACTGTTACGCTTGGCAAGCCAAGTCCTGTTGGCGGCAATTTACAACAGAGTAGGGCGAAACATTAGCTATGCCTTCTAGACTCCTGACCAGCGAGCTCAAGAAAGTAAAAAATGACCACCTACTACTTTAAGCCAAGTTGACATGAGCAGCACTGCCCTCAGGGTGTGTTCTGCAAAGCCCTATCTATTTCCGGCCAGAATGCTGAGTTAAAAAGCATTCGTGTGCTGATGCGACATTCTAAACTGAAACTTAGTGCTTGGATCACGTCATATGACGAAGTTATGGTGATAAAGCCAGGAATATTAATAACTAGCAAGAGCAGTATGTATGTTCAAGTCGACTGGCCAAAGAAGTGAAATCATTAACCACTTTGCTAATCAATAAATTATTGTACAAAAAACTCTTGAAGGTTGTGGGCAGTGAAGATTCATGAGTAAGAAAAGTCAAATATATAGGTACTTAGCTTCTATCTTGTTTAGGGTTAGGGTCTAAACTATCCAAGACTTAACAGTCCACATGAAATTTGGCATTCTCAATGATTCCACATTCCTTGAGCTGATATAGAACTTTAATTTCACCCACTAACATAATAAACACCTCAACCTGTGTAGTCTAATTCGGACTTAGGCAACAATTACATTTGTTGAAGCTTCAGATGGCAAACTTGTAATATACCTACCATGATAATTACCTAGGTTACTAACGATTCAATCAGGCTGTCCACCAATAATATGCTCTGACAGTTGTGGTTCTAACTAATAATAGCTAGGTAGCTATATTTTTTATTATGTTGAACTTTTAACTTATCAGTTTTTGTCTGGGATTTTTGAGCTAATTTGCCCCTCCAGTACAATTTACAGAGGGCATGTGAACATATTTTTGAGTGTATAAGCAATTATAATGCCGTATGTGATTTAGTAGTGTATTGTTGAGTAGGTATATGTAAACTGTTATTCACTGCTATCCAGTTTTCATTTCCTCAAAAATTGCTTCTTTAAAAAAACCACTACCGGCTGTTTTTTTAGGTGTTGTTTTGGGTGGGTTTTTTAATGCCAACCCTGCCTGCTGTTCGCAGGAGTTGGAGTCAGACTTCCTAAATCTTCAGACTCCGCAACCATTGTATGTTCATTCTATGGAGATATTGAATTACATCAATAGCGTATGAAGTGAAATTGTGTTGTGATCAATTTTGTTTCAACTTTCAGCGTTAATGAGTAACCTTGTTACAGCTAAAAAAATTTCTATCGCTCATCGTGATTGGTCGAGACTGTATCGTGTGGTCATCTTCACAGTGACTTTTTGATGTACTGGTCTGGCCTCATCAGTAGCTATTTACACTGCGCGTACAAACTCACGGTTTTTACAGCAACTTGGCATTTAATTCTTATTTACTGCTGTATCAACAGTTGTGCTTGTGTCCTGTGCAGCTAGCGCGGGAGGTGCTGGATGAGGGTGCGGCCGCTGCTGACGTGGGTGTCACCACAGACGAGATCGACAGAATAATTCACGAGGCATCTGTAGATCGAGAGTGTTACCCATCGCCTTTAAACTATCACGGGTTTCCCAAGTCTTGCTGCACCTCCATCAATGAAGTTATCTGCCATGGAATTCCTGACACCAGACCTTTAGTGAATGGAGACATCTGTAACATTGATGTTACAGTTTACCATAGAGGCTTTCATGGCGATTTAAATGAGACCCTTCTAATTGGTGATGTTAATCAGAATGCCAAGAACCTCGTCAAAACCACATGGGAGTGTTTACAGAAAGTTATAGAAATGAGTAAGTATTGGTTTAACCCTCTGTGCTTTTACAATATTCCTGTTGACCTGCAGTGGCTGGATTTTTGAGTGCCATGCTTCCATGCTGTAGACTAGTTGCCAAGTTAACTTCCCCTTCAAGCAAGGGAGTTCTTACGATACTTGGCTTCTATCGTCAGATTTTCTGGCGTTCAAATCCGTACAAGGAACACTGAAATTAGCTAAAAATGGAGAAGGTTGGGAAGGATCCCAGTTGTCGGCTTGTCGCATGAGCCTTCCGTACTTCCGCACTATAATAATAGTAATAATAATAATAAGCCTTCCGTCTCTAACGCCATAACTCTTGCTATCTCTTGTTGACTGCAGTAGTGCAGTTTTCGGGGGTCTAGTAGGCATCTAGCTGCAGCACAAAGCAATGCATGTGTATTTCCTATTTGGAGTAGCTACTACCAAACATTCGAAGATGAACCTTCAGTGGACCATTAGCGGTAAGCATGTTTTTTTATGTGTTGAGGACAAATGCCGTGCAAACACTGACTTGGCGTGCAAACACTGCATCAGCTTTTCCTGTGCTGTGAGCTCCCCTCCTTCCTCCCTAGTAAAGTGGAGATGAAACTAAGAAATTCTGGGGACTGTTCACTGAAGTTCTGTTTCACAGTTTACAAGCTTCCTTCATTGGCAGATCGGAAGCTACAGCCGAGGTGGGTTCTGGTAGGCTGCCGCAATCTGAGAAGCACTAACTGTAATCCAAGATGCTGTTGCTTGAATTAGGTCCTAGTCTTTTTGGCCCTTTTCGGTGTATTTTTTTTTTTTTTCTTGAGCGGCAAGTGCGATTGGTGCAACCAAGATTACCGACCGAGTCGGATTGTATAAGCTCAGGCTCATTACGCTCCAACTCTGATTTCTAGTGTTCCTTCAATTTTGACCTCAACTTCCTACTCCCTGAATATATCGCCGTTGATTCGGACATCCAAACTATTTTCACACATTTGTGATTACGGCCGTAAAATTTTGATTAAATTGTTAAAATATAACTAAATAATTAGCTTTCAGCTCAGCTGTTAACTCCGGCTTACTAATCACCGCCAAGAATATACACATGAATTAAGTTGAAGACAGAATTTTTCCCATTTTACTACGACTTCTTACTGAGCAGCATCTTTTGAAGTGGGAAATTTTCAAATATATACTATTTAGAGTACTTTCAATTCAGACCAGCCCTTTGGAGTCTGGCGTTTTATTCCAATTTTTACTTTGAATCCTAGAAACTTCAAACCTTGCGACGCTGTCTGTAATGCCCGTTCCCCTGCAGCTGTAATTGCAACACGTCTCTGGTATTTCACTTTGGAGGTGGATTTCACTTTAGAGGTGGAGTTCTTGATGCTAACATAAAAACTACTCGGAGTACCACAATGTTCCCTGTGCTACACGAAACAGCTATGATGCCCGCAGAGCGAAGCACAAGAAACTTCTGAAAACTTTCGTTCAGTATGGGTGTAAAGTAGAGGATGTGTACCGAAATGTGTGTACAGTGAATCATTGATTCTCGACGATAATTCGTTCCAGAATTTTAGTCGAGTTGCCAATCAATAACTATTTCACCCCATTCTGTTCACATTACTTTTATTAAGGCACTCGAAACATCCTCTCTTCTCGGCTCGTGTGGTCGCGTTGTGGAAATTTGGTCGCGTTCTTAGGTGAATTTTACTATAAATGCTTGCTTGTGTACCTACTGAATTGTTTGAGCTCGGAGTCTTCAAGAACGGAGGTTCCACCGTACCTTATGTGAGAAGTTTAGTCACCCACTGTATTTTTACTGCTAATGTTAAATTAAGGGAAAACTGGCAATGATGCGCTGTATCACAAATTATAAAAACTTCAAGTTACATGCTAGCATATCAATAAGAATTACATGGGTGACCAGCATACTGCCTATCCACCTTACGCAAGTTTTACGTACCTCTTATGAATATTGGTTGCCAACTTAATACGAATACCGTAACTTCTTGCATGAGCACACCTTATATGAGGTTCCTCTGTACTACCATAGCTACTCAGGCTGGAACTGTAGATTCAAGATCTTACCACTCTAATTTTTTAAGTTCTCCTTGGTTGCCATCTCTAGCATCACTTGAGTTCGGAGCAGAATCTGCTGCACAAAGTTCGTAGGGTGATGTGTACACTGCCATTGTTGGTGACATGCCCTTGAATCAGCATGACTGCACCTTCTCTATGTATGCCGATGATGGCCAAATTGCAATTCCATTGAAACAAAATGGAGAAAAAGATGTGAGTGCAAATGCAAAAAAATCTCCTAGATGAACTAAATACATGGTATGATGCAAATGGGCTTAAGCTGAATTCGGATAAAACCCAATGCATTGTCTTTGGCTCTCAGGAAATCTAGAAGCAGCTGCAGCCTCTCTTTATTTCTTTTAACGACTCAATCATTACCCATCGCGATGTTGTCAAATCGCTTAGGTTGTGGATGGATAGACATCTAACGTTTGACGCTAAACGGCTCGCTTATATTTCTCCATAAAATTAAGCACCTGTTGTATCAAAAATCGCGCTTTCTTCTCATCCACTCGCTTGTTTTCTCTCATTTCAACTACTGTACTTTGGTCTACGCCAAAGCCCCTGAACATCGTATATCAGACGTACAAAAAGCCCTGAACTTTGCAGCAAAAGTTGATCTAAATGGAAAATTCACGCGATCATGGCAGCCCGCTGTTAGAAAAGCTCCAGTGGCCACGAGTTAGCACGAAATTAAAGCTCGATGAGGTCCAATACGTTTTCCGTTTGCCGCATGACGTTCCTCGAAAAATACCCAGGTTGTGCAGTTTACTCGAAACAGCGGAATCAGTAGACGATCTCTTCGGCGACAGCACCTCCTAGAGCGCTACTGCAGCACCAAGGCTGGTCAACAAGCTCTTCCTATTTCTGGAGCTTTGCTTTCGAATGCTCTTCCCAATTCAATTTAGGATGTAACTGAATATAATCAGCTCACCAAGATGGTACCACTTTGAGCAACTCGAATACTTGGGCTAAAATTCTCTAAGTGAAAGAGGCACACCCTACTCTTCTGCCGGCAGTAAGACTATCAAATTTAGATTACTAATATATACTACATTTGCTCTTTTAGCTTCTTAATGCATCAAAATATTATT
>LQNS02000141.1:32502728-32513616 GCA_001587735.2 Parhyale hawaiensis | reverse complement strand
AATAAACAATCAAACACGCCCTTTTTGGTATGAATCGAATCGGAATGAAGGTTAAACCGAAGTGTAAGTCATGAAAAAAGAGAAACTTAGAACTCGCCAACGCCCCCAGGGGGGCGCTATCGCCCACTTTGGGAACCACTGGACTATATATCAATTTTTTTCGTGTACGTTTTCTTTGGTGTAAATTTTTTTATTCAGCCCTCAGGGGTAGATTTTGTAGGGCCCTTTCCCTGCCATTATATTATTTGGGCCTCACGAACCCAAGAGTCCCAATTGCCTTTTTCGCAATAGGTGTTGCAGCTTGCCGCAGTTCCTGCTGATGAGGTTAGTTTTGCACAGTTACGCAGGCTCTCAATACTTCCCCTCGGTTTCGGTAGGCGGGCCGCTGATCGAGGTGGCCGATCTACACCGCTAGGTTTCTACCCTCTCCCGTGTGGTGTGGAGACACAGTCTGCACGGGCGTTAATCAATCGAATTGGGTAATCAAAGATAGAATGAAAACATTAAACAATATCTGGCGCTGCTTGTCACATTTTACATTGTATAGTAGACCTAGTTTTAGTTTTACATTTTCTTTATTTTATCATAGTATCGTAAAGTGCTCTGTAATTGTAACGGCATTGGTTTTAGACTATTATTTTTCACTTCTTGTAATACATGTCCGTTTCTCATTCACTCCTGAGTATGGCTAGCTGGTCTATATCTTCTAAATTTCACATCCCGCTTTTCTCCCTATTTTGAAATCCCTGTAAACGTACCGTTCTCTAATACGCAACGTCTTGTCATAGCCCACTTTATTCTGCATACTATAATTCATACTAAAAAAAAAACTTTTGCTCCAGCTCTGTGTAACCCACGCTTCTCTCAACGGAAAATAGTGTCAATTATTGGTGTCAATACTCAATATCATCTCCTTATTCAGATGCAAACATTGCACCAGTAACTCTTTACAAACCAAATGCCAATTCTCTTATGTTAGTAATTCTTATGTTAGTACTAAGAATGAAAATCTCAGGATGCTGTGCCCTAACCTTGTTGGACGCAGTATCCTTGTGAGAAATACATGTTTTTTTTTTTTTTTTTTTTTTTTTTGGTTTGGTGAAAATTGATCGCGCCAGGATTTCCTTAGCGGACTGATCATGCGCGTTATCAAAGAGTGGTTGCAGCTGCTAGACAAGCAATATTTCAAAAATTGAAATACAAGTTCCTGAAGTTTTCTGATATTTAAGAATAATTTCAATATTGTTATCGTGGTTGTTTGTAAATTGACTTTCAAAATTTAGTTTTGTAAGTTGAATGCTTCTCCAGCGTTCAAAATGCGTCACTTCTGCATTGACTTCAAAATAGAGTAGACTTCTTAAGCAATCCATTCCCCACCATATTCCGAATAGCTAAAGATGATAGACAATTTTTTTACAAGCCCTATAATTTTTCTATGGTTTCTGTAAAGTCCATCAAGTGGGACGCTGCACAACTAATGATAATTCTCTCCTATTTTTGTATTAAGTGCTATTCTTATATCGGTCTTCAGTACATATGAATACCTCAGGATGCTCTTCCCTAAATATGTTGGACACAGCACCCATATGAGAAATAATTGCTATTATTATTTTTATTACAGTATTATTATTATATGTGCCATGGGGTTTGGTGGGCCCATTTTGTGTTATGGGAGCCCCGCCCCCACGGCTCGTCGGGGATATTCTGGCGCACCTTATCCTTGTCAGTAATTATTTATGGACTTCGTATATCCAGGTAGTAGCTAACCTGACGGAGGGGGGTTTTAACTTTAGAATTGTTGTTAAAGTGAGTTTTTCAAGTTTGGTCTTCTGTGTTTTCCCTTCTGCTGTGTGAAGTGGACCGCCGGTGGCGGTGAGGAGGTCCATTTCACGGAACTTTTACCTGCTTGCGTGTGGATGACTAAAGATGCGATGATACCCACAAGGGTCTCTTTTCTCCTGCTTTCTTCTCTTTTTCTCTTGTTTATTTATTGAGATATTTGGCATTCTTCACTGCCTGTGGAAAACTGTCCACTGGCCAAGTTTGATACAGTCACTCAGGTGAGTTCGCCATCATTCCCAGGCCTTCTGATGGTAATGCTGACATGAATTATATTTACTATCGGCGTTGAACGACTTAATAACGATGTCCTCAGAGGGACCTTAGTTATTCCTTGCTTTTCTTCCGCTCAGATTTCTTTGTTTCCCCTTTTACTTCCTCCCGTTTTCATATACATACTAATGTTTTATTCTACTCTTGCTCTACTTTCCTCAACTTGCTTCATCCATGCGTGTGGATACAGTGCAGGGGAACGCTCTTGCATGACGTAGGTACCGCGTTTACAGTATGTCAACACACACCCTGCATGTCGTTTCTCTGTCATCTCTTGGAACACTGCGTTATATCTACAGAGGCTTCAATTTGCATTATAATCTAATCTGTTGATGTTTACTCATTGCAGTCCGACCAGGAGTGAAATACAGAGATGTTGGCTCTGTCATACAACGCCACGCTCAGTCACAGAACTACAGTGTGGTGCGGTCGTACTGCGGTCACGGTATACACGAACTTTTCCACACCACTCCCTCTGTTCCACACTACGCCAGTGAGTACTTTGTGCTCATTTAGGCCCTTTCTATACTAGCGTTTCAAACGCTGCGTTTTTACTGCTGACGCCTACTTGTATTTTATTAAAGCTATAATGCAGGCGTTGAAAACGCGGCATTTTAGGCGTCGCAGCAACATGCGTGATATACATTTCGTTTTGTGAGCTGCACTGCTTATACCGTAGTACACGATGATGGACGTCGTGCAAGCTGGATGTATGATCTGCTTTGAAAACACCGCGGTTACAACGCCTCCAGACGCTTCGCCACCCCCTGATGCCCGAGCACCGCCGACAACCAGAGCGGTAGAAACGCCAATATAGCCTGAACATTTGTTTTCCATTAATTTAACATTGATTCATTTAATAGGCGTTATCTGGTCGTAAAAACTACGGTGTTGAAAACTTTGGTATAGAAAGGGCCTTAGTGATAACTTGATATAGAATTCGGAATAATTTTATGAAAGACAGTAGACTTGTAAATCTCATTTGTTCAAAGCATTGTCCATAATATACGCGATGGTTATTGTGCCCTCAATGTTACAGAAATTTTTTTTACAGTTTTTTGCCAAAAATGCTTTTTTTTATCTCTTAGTTGTTTTAAAATATTATTTGGATTGAAGAAGCAGGCACTTGAAATGCTCTCGCTTTCTTTCAGAAAATAAGGCCATTGGCATCATGAAAGCCGGTCACTCTTTCACCGTGGAGCCCATGATATCTGAAGGTGAGTGTTTATGTAGGGTAAGGTTACTTCACCTCTCCCCTAAAAATGACGTGGACCCGAAAATCGCTCTCTTTAGGCCCTACTGTCGCAAAACCCGAACTAACTTCGGGTAAGTTGGTAAAGAACCCTGCATAACTTCGGGTAGGTTAGGTGAGGGTAGGTCTAGTTTTTCTAACCACCAATTTTTTCAATTTCGGTCACGTCGAAATTGGGCTCTAGGGTGATTTGCGGTTAGGTGCTGGCAGTGGACTGTACAAAACTCCTGGAGCATAGGATGGGCCCCTAGGGTTATGTTAGTTTAGGTTTTCTCATCCTATGTTACGGGTTGCAACGACTCTGTAGGTTTCCTTAGTCATTAGCTAGGCTTTCGGGACGTCTGTCTTTCGTACCCACTTTGCTTCCTTCTAATTTCATGCTTCTACTGATTTTATTACCTCCGCCAAGGAGGTTACCTATGTTTTCGTCGTGTTTGTCTGTCACCAAAATAACTCAAAAAGTTATGAACCGATTTGGATGAAATTTACAGGGATTGTTAGGTATGTTAGGAGGAACAGATGATTAACTTTTGGTGAAGATATGTCCATCCGTTTGTTTGTTTGTCTGCCTCATTTTTATCAATGCCATAACCCAGAAAGTTATGGATGAATTTAGATGAAATTGACATGAGTTGTTAGGTGTATAACAAAGAGAAAATTACCAAATTTTGGTAATGATCTGTTTGTTCGTTCGTTCGTCACTGTTTTTAATTTTATGCTTGTTAGCACAATAACAAAAAATAATGAATGGATCTTTATGAAACTTATAGGGATTGTTATTAATGTTGAAAGACACAAAGGATTAAATTTTGGTGCAGAACGGTATGTTCGTTTGTATGTTTGACTCATATTTGTCATAACGTTTGTTAGCAGTATAACTCAAAAAGTTATGAACGGAACTTCAAGAAAATTGCACAAGCTGTTTTTACTATCAAAAGGCACAAATAATTATATTTTTGAGTTTATACAAAGAAAATTATGGTTTCAAAGCCAATTTGAATTTTTTGCTACCGCTTGGCGGAGGTATGCGCTCTCAGAGTGCTCTAATTTTCATCTGTTTTTTTCCTCTTCTTTCCCGACTTGCTGTTCTCATGCGCGTTGATGCTTTGAGGGAACACCCTTGTGCATGGGTTCCACGCGTCTATCGACCTACTATATGTCCCTTACTCTTTCCTCTGTGATATTACCTTTGTTGTTGAAATGGAGACGTGAACATCTGAATGTAATAATCCTCTCTTTGCATTGTACCGCTTACGATGGACGGGGATGTTTACACTCATAATTAATTTTATAATGCTAAAGGCATTTAGTAAAGTGGGGTAAAAATGAATTAACCCACATCCTTGATAACTCATTTTTTACCCCACTTTACTATATGTACTTCGTGGCTGGACAGTTTGCGTTGTTTGTTAGGTACGTGGAAGGACGAGCAGTGGCCGGACAGCTGGACGGCAGTCACCAGCGACGGGAAGCTCTCGGCTCAATTCGAGGAGACCTTCCTTGTAACCGACACAGGAGTAGAAGTTCTGACGAGACGGCGATCCCACGGTGGCCAGCCCTACTTTATGGACTAGCCTTAATGGTACTTTTGTCAATCATCCTCTTACTTTTGGTAATGATTTTTGCTGTGGACGAGTAACTACCACTTGTGTGATACTAATTGGTATACTAATCCTTGGAACACTTCTTGAATTACCTATATGCTATGTTCTCTCCGTTTAAAAGCGTTTCTTATTCAGTGACGTGTCATATTTTGCGTGACCTGGTTATAAATTGAGCTACTTTCTCAATATATTCATTCTTTCAAACTCAATGAGACCATTTTACCGATTCAATTTATTTATTGATTTTGTATCTGTTGCTTCATAAGTTCGCAGCCTCTGATTAAAAACACTATTTCTCTTGTAATTTTCTTTCCAAACATCACACATAATTGTCCATGCAACTTGGTAGTTAAACCTACTTTAGCGAGGCTGTGTTCCTTTGCTACAATGGTTCAGTACCTCATTGTATTCTCACCGGGTAAAGCCTTTGTAGTGAGGTATCACAATGTTGTTAAAGTAGGGTTAAGTCATCCTTTGTACACTCGAGGGTAATTGCAGTAAGTAGTTTGTCACAACAGAAATGTGCGCCCAATCACAAAAAATTAATACTGCACTGATCTACGGCGAATGTTGTCACTTTGATTCGATGCACTAAATATGCATAAAGTCTCTACAACAAGCTTTTCTGTGCAGCTATGGATTTTTGTCTTCAGTTTCTGTCCGAACCAAATTCCAACGTCGCTACATCAATACAGTTTTCTGTTTAACGTAATCATCACCGTATATAGTTTGCGTGTACACACTGGTTGCATTTTACTCGCTAGTCTCAGTATTGTTCACTACGTAGCTACATACATCGGAACAACGTAATGTAGATACCGTACTATATAGAGGTGTTCATGGGCCAAGCATTGGCCAGTTTTTTTTTTTATAACGTCCCAACCTATTTTGCTCTGAAGTACAAGTTAAAATATTTATGTACCTATGGAAGTAAAGAACGCCGTTAAGGAATAAATTTGTAACTCGAGACTCTCGACGTCATTGGTAGGCTGTGCGTCATCATAAACGTTATCGCTTGGCCCCAGACAACACTTTGTGGCTGTGCTGATTTAACCTGTGTAATCGACGCTTATACGTCACTGGAGTTGGTGGGTGATAAGATAACTTGTTATTTCGGCGCAAGTTCAACAAGTGATCCTGGAGCGCAGTTACTTACCATTGGTACCTCTTTTACTACTGCCACTAAATACTGATTTTGTGAAAGATTTTCAGCAGCTGGGCGTTCCTCGACTGGGCCTTGGTATGATATTCTATGCGAACAGTCATTTCTTAGTTACCATGAACTTCTCTAAAGCTCACTTGGCGTATGCCATTGCAAGGTAGTTGGTAGTGATAGCATTTTCCGCTGACGCTGTGACGAATCTGCAAACTATTCTCTAAGCCGCTTGAGAGGAGGAATGAGACAGCACCGATTTTTAAGAAAATTTTTCTCACCATGCTGTTTAATAATTGATTAATTAGCGGAAAAGACAAGGTCACTGTCAGGTTGATGAGTATTCTAGATCCGCTGTGTTGGTTAGTTCGTAAATCTTTTCAGGATGAATAGATAATCGCACTTAGTTCCTCAAACAAAACGTAGTAATCGATAGAATTATATTCTCTGTATGTGGTAGGTTGCTCATTAATCATAAGAGCTCTTGAAACTAATGTAGTTGTTGAAACTTATGTAGGTAAGCCTCGTATGTTGCTGCAGTTTAGAGCATTGCCTTTTTGCGAGCTGTCAAAGAACATGCAGCAAATAAGTGGCTGGTTGCGTTAATTATGTTACATGCAGTTGCCACCAGACGACTACCAATGCTAGTAACTCTTTTCATTCTGTGTACCGTCAACATTAAATTAGCATGAATATTGTAAAATAGAAGAATTAGCTACATTACATTTTTCCAGACTCAAGATGAGGTCTTGACGCCTAGCTTCTCCCTATATTTTTCTAATTCTCTACTAGAAGCACCACGAGTAATTACCTCGTTTTTTCCATGGCATTTTATGCAAAGTTTGCTGCACTAATATTTTTAATCTCATGTCAGCAGGAATACATAGGTCTCCTCCAGAGAAGCACTTCTTGTCTAATAATTTAATATGCAATGTCTGATGTGGAAGCTCCGCTCCGCCACAGCACAGACGTGTGTGCGCGCGCAATATTCGAGTTTCTGTAACTCCTTTATTAGTAAGGTAAACGCGTCATCTTTATCTATAATAAACAACTTTCCAGTGCACCCAGTTCTAATGCTCTGACGGAGCCGTCGGTGCGCATACTGCGGGGGTAAACAAGTTCATCCGCGTAGCTTTAACTCTACTGGGCGTGAATAGTGGCTTTATGATTTGCGACTTTAGATTGAGATGCAAGCGAGTTGAAGTCTCAGTGATAGATTGCTATGCTTCCCTGACGTGCTGTTCCCATGCACGTTGGTCGATCCTGTGTGGAAACGCTCGCGTGCATGGGCTTCCCGTTTTTCTTGACGCACTGTGTGCTCCATCTCTTTTCTCTGTAGGAAAATGTAATTTGTGCTGGATAAGAGGTTAAACGTTTATGAAAATAATAGAATCAATAGTCCACAATTTAAATTTTGGACAAGTTGAAGCTAAGCAGATTAGATTTTCTCCCTCACATCATGCGAATTGATGGCGTCCTCGGTACGCTTTAACGATGGCTATCCGCGCACATCATCTGCTGTCGAATGGCTTCATTGCCGACAATTCTCTAAATTATTGTTAAAGGATCTCATATTTAACCCTCTAAACACTGATCCCAAAGTAGGGCTCCCAGCCAAACCTGGAAATCCTGGAAAAACGGAAATAGTACCTGAAATCTTGGAAAAGTCATGGAATTTGACTATCCAAAGATGCAAACTTTTATTTCATGGTCTGACACAAAAATGTTCCTTTGCTATGATGTCGGCTCAGCGTACGTGCATGTGTGATTGTGGTACACTGAATAGCCCAAAGGGAGTGGTGCCTCCAGAACTCTTTCTCCTTTTTCACCATAATGTGGCCTAAGTTAACAGTATTGTGTAAAAGCTGAATTACTAATGCACACCTTGCCTTCAGAGTGTTTTCTTTAGTAGCTATGTAATGAGATATACTTGCCTGACCGTATGTTTGCCCCCAGGCTGTAAGTGGGTTTACCTGGATTAGGTACAATGGAAAAAAGTTGTTGATAACAATAAGATTAGCTTTGTGAAAGAACATTCAGTGCTTCAGGCCATACTATTCCTTTGTGATACTTGCCTATATTCATATTAAACAAGTGCTATCAGTGCACCTTTCATGATATTAAGTTCAGTTCTGTAATTAAATCTGGTCTCTGGTCTGGGTTGGAAATATGGAGTCCAGTTTCAACCTGTAATATAGTATTTTTATCCTAGAAAAATCATGGGATTTTATTTTCTTCAAATGCTGGGAACCCTGCGAAGGGAATTGCCGTACTTCTCGCTAGTCTTCCTTACGAAATCATCCTGGAAACGGTAGCGTACTTGTGTAATTTCTGAATTATTAGGAATTCAGAGTAAACATGTAGAGGAATTTGCGCTCACGGGTTTATTCTGGCGGGCCCTTTCCCTGTCAGAATTAATAAGGGCCCCACGCACCATGGGGCAAACCTGAGTACCTTTTCCGCAGATGTTACAGCTGGCCGCAGTTCCTGCTGACGAGGTTAGCTTTGTAAAGTTAGGTCGGCTCTCTATGTTTCCCTTTCTGCTCCGCGAAGTGGATTGTCGATCGAGATAGCTAACCTTGTCCGCGGGATTCCTGTCCTCTGTAGAGGCCACGAAAGGGGCCGTCCATACTAGTGTCTTTTTCTGTTCTTCGCCCCTTTTCCCCGCCAGTAGTAGCGCACTGTTCTAAGATTGAGACAAGTGTGTAGACTGTAGAGCTCACCTGGCGAGTTCACCAACAGATTGTAATTTGTGGCAGAAATGCCGAGTAGAACTGCGTCTCACTGCTAATATAGCGTCTTCGTGCCAGCTGCGGTGGTGGTTAAGCTTGAACTCGAATAATAATAATAATGCAGAGGAATTTTCGAGTAGTAAAGTCAAAGAGTAACATTTTTTTTTTACTGATGTAAAGGTGTTTCACTATTCTTTAGCAGCCGCACCTACTCTCCATGGTAAAGGGCATAACCTGTGCGAGATACTATCCACTCTCTTAGAGTACCTTTCTTAATAATGCTATATGATCGAGTCACAAGAAATATCTCTTCACTGTAGTAATTATCTTATCTATATATTATTACTCTCAATGTGAAAAGTATTAAATATTTGGGAAATGCTTTAATATTGTGTGGATTATCAATAAATAAGTATGCACTTGCGAGTTAAAACAATCCATTTACAGTAACTTAGCCACTGGTCGCATAGCATACCGTAGCTTCTAAAGGCTGGTTCATACGGCTGTCAAATTTTTTATAAAAAAATTGTTAAATTTCGAGAGAAAATAGTATTTTCGTACATAAGGGATGTGGTCACAATAATGGTTACCAAACGATATAGCGCTCACTTGAAGCTGCCTAATGAATTCATTACAATTACGGTTGAGATAAGTACCCAAAATTATCTGATATCGTGGTGATTTCTTACGTGGTTCCTTAGTCGTGCTGTCGGTGTACGTGACCGTGCGCCTGAGCGAACATTTTTGACAATAATAATCGTAAGCTGTAGCTCTGGTTCTTGTCTTCTGTTGACATTTTTTGATAAACTCTGAATAAAGAAGTGTTCTATTTCGCGCGTTGGCGTATATTGAGTTTTACATTCCCTTCCTCACATCTGATAGCGGCCAATTAGAACGGCTGTTCGAGTATTGGTTTCTACAGGTGCTGTCCTTTCAAGCAACAGTTTCTACAAGTGCAGTCTTGTCGAGCAATTGTGTAAAAAAAATCGATGCGATTCCTTCTATTAAACGTGCATAATAGTCCCATTTAAAGTGGCGCTATTCCCATGAAAACTGACGTTTATTGTGGCAAATTATTATAACACCAGTTTCAGCCCTCCTACAAACAGCGTGCACTGGGATCCAAAGAGAGGAAGGGACATACAGAGAAACTTGGAACTCATGCGCAAGAGAGATGTCCTGAAGCATTGACCACACCATACATTGACAGGACACTGACCGCTAAAGGCCGGTTCCCACTTGATGAGCTGAAAACCAAAAATGTGGTTGGCAGCCAATCTCCACGCTTGCATCTCAGTTCCCGGTTGACTGATTGATGATGGTGAACCGCCGGAAACTGACTGATGCCACGCTATTGCTCAGGCAAAGGCGCTAAAAACGAAAAGTGTGGGTGAAGCCGCTGCTTGCGTGGAGGGCAGAGAGAGGAGAGTACCGGTCACCAGTGTTAGACATCACTGAGGGGGATGAAGAATTTTTCCAGACCTGCATGAGGATGAGGAAGGATACCTTCCAACGTTTACTTCGTCTTGTCGAGCACGATATTTCGAAAAAGGACCCACGGTTCAGAATATCCATCACTGCAGCCGAACGTCTGGTAATGACACTGTAATAATATTTAATTTGTCCCCTAATATTCAACAAGACTGATGTGGCTGCCAGCAAAATATAAAGTGATTTATTTTTTACTGGCTGCTACCTGAAGGGTACAAGCACAAACAAGGAATAAAATTTTTGGCTAGGAGCGCGTCGATGATCGGCTACCACCCTAAACAACGAGCTGCCAGCACAATTTTGAGCTGCAAGCTTGTCTATTGGCTGCCAGCCTCATTTATGGCTTCCAGCTCAGCTGGGAACCGGCTTTAAGGCAGATTTCGGTCCCGCAATTGGGTCTGACTGCACGGTGCCGCAGACGCAGTTGTTTAGAGCCTACTGGAAGTTCAACTTCCACTAGCCTCTTGCCCCCGTGGGTGGGTGGCTCTCACCCACTTTAGCCTGTCTGGGGTCAACCAACCGGTGTCTAGGTGTCAGAGACCTT
>LQNS02000141.1:32479501-32498345 GCA_001587735.2 Parhyale hawaiensis | reverse complement strand
CGCGACACTCAACTGGTGCAAGGCCAATAGCGAAATGTCGCGGGAAAATTGTGGCTGATACACGCCAGCGACTCGCCTGATACAAATTGTCGCGCGACAAGGCAGATATGTATCACGTCTAAAAAGGCCTTAACATTCGAACTACAATTTGATATAATTTGTAAAGGTAAATAATGTCAAGCGAAATTCACTGCTGAATCTCCTAGTAGCGGCTGCGGTGGGGAGACGATAAATAAATAAACCTAGCGCAGCCCAGCCCCAGGTAGTAAACTGCTCGAGCTCCTCAGCCACCAGCCACCACCACCTGACCCAGTAAATCGGCCTCCAGGCCCGATTTCAGTGTCCAGTCAGTGTATGGTGTGGTCTATGCCTGAAGACAACCTTTCTGTTGCCCTGGGATCTCAACTAATAGGGCAAGTGAATCGATTTGTAAAGTTCATAACCTTTTTCTTCAACTCAAAGCAGATCTCCATGTGCAGAGTGCTACTCTAGCATTCTGTGTCAAGAAATGATTAGCACACTATTAACTGATTATTACAAGATAATAGTCCTCAGAGGACTATTGTCCTCTGCATACGCAGCTTTCTCACTTTTCGTCAAGTAGTAAAATGAGAAAGCTCCGTATGAGTTTCCCAAAAGACCACCACAATAATTAAGATCGTGGAAATAAGTTTCCTATGCATAAATTTTTGAAGGACATTCTCATCCAACAGCAGGCATACAATTTTCATCCACCCTAGTTGGAATTTGGCGCAGTAAGCCAATATGTCTCTCTGCAAACTAGGAAGAATAAAATTACAGAGCAGGTAATGATGCAATGGTTTTTATTGTTCTCAGAACTGTGCAAATTGGTTGTACAACTAAAACCCATGTCACGCACTGCATTAACCGCGGTTGAATTTACTGAATATAGGCCGCTGCAGACGATAGCCTTATGGCCTTAAAAAAATGGAAGTCTCGACTGCTGTCCTGCCTCAGAATTGCAAGGCTCGACCACGCACACGATAGAGTCGAACGCGTCAGCTGGTTCTGAAGCTTGTTCACAAATAAATAGAAAGTTACAAATAAAGTGCATTAACAGTAATAACAGAAACAAAGATAATTGTGTATAGACGTCGCTATCGTATTGACGTTATTACGTATTATAAAAATTAGTCAATCATAGAGAACGGGACACCACGTGACCTCAACAGTTGCCAAGTACCGCCACACAAGCTGTAAGACGGTGACTCAAATTCTGTATACTCCAGTGAAAAAAAAAGTTTAAGTATCAATTAAAATGCGGTTGCCACCACCATAATTATTCTCGTATATATTTATAAGTAATCGTGTGCGTGAAAGCCTTTATATAAGCAAAAATAAGCGACATACGATCAACCCGAAGACTCTATTTTCTTCGTCAAAAATAGAACCTGCTGGATCGGTGTCCTGCGACCGATGCCTCTAGAAGTGACTGTCATATGTCCTGAGTTTTCCGTCATATGCAGCGAAAATACAGGACGTCCTACCGAAAGGACTATCGTCTGCAGCGGGCTTAAGGCTCCTAAACTAATAAGCCAGAAATATAACAATAAAGTAGGTAAAATGCAGTATAATTGTTAGCTCCAGGTCCATACTCGTAAAAAAAAGTACTAGGACAAATACTTGTAATTTAATCCCAGGGAGAAGCGCCAAAACCAGTAAATGGAGTAATTATCAGAGGCTTACGTCAAACAATAATTAGAAATATTGGTTGATTATACTTCTAACGCAAATCATATGTTAATGTTACTACACACATCTGATGCCGTGTAGGGCTGAGCACAGCCTAGAAATTCAGTTTTACACACATTCACAATGCGGTCGCATGCAAAACCTATGAACAATTTAAAAGTTTTGACAGAGTGTCACCAAGGTAATGGAATGTGCACAGCAAGTGAAAACTGAAAATATTGCTTTACATAAGTAGCATTAATGGTCGACCCATTTTATAAAATTTCCATATGGGCGCAATGTCGTCGTTCTAGAAAGACCCAACTACGTGAACAAGGGAAATAATTAACCCTCTACCGCCTCAAATTCGTAATGTGGGACTGTTCCTACAATGCTATTCCTACGGCAACAAATTTTTAATGCCGGCGATAGAGAGATAATTATTATTAAGCTGTAACCACTAATTACTTGCAACTAAATAATAGAAAAAAGGTAAACAATTTAAGTTGTAGTTCAAAAAAGAAGGCCGTAGCGGCATCAGAAGAGCCGTTCATCCAATCTTAAACTACAATGAGAAATTTGTCAAAAAGCTGTTATTTTGTCAAGGAATAAAGGTTTGCCACTCTCAGGAATTAATCTAGCTGACAGAATTATTGCAGCATAAGATTAGAATGCGAGCTGTGCATACACTGCAAGCCACGCCGCTCTCTTGCCCATTTAATAGATTTTTTTTTTAACACAACACCGCCAAGCGAAGTTACTTTTTTACTAGACTTTCTGAAGGACCAGCTTACTTCACAATCGCTTAGGACAATTTTATTCCTGAGAGTAACGGACGACTTACTTGGTCCTTAAAGGAGGAAAGTCGCAAAGTTATAACATTCAGACATGACCTGATTAAACTAAAAAATGGGAGCTATCTATACAGCCTGAAACACAATAACAAAAAATACCTCGTCAAAATTGTCATAAAACAGAAAACGAGATATCTAAGGCTAGTACGATAAAGTTCAGCATAAGACATGGATAACTCCTGAATACTTAGACTCTATCAACTGAATTACATATTATTATATGTATTGGTATTGTCCTGCTATTTCTGAAACTAAGACAATCAATAGCGATCTAGGAGGAATTACTCGTCTTACAGCCGGAACCACAACGTTGTGCTCAGGTGGCAAGAGATGAAGGACGAAAAGAGAAGAAGACAGAAGAAAGAAGCGTGTGTGCGCACGGGCGCAGGCAGGAGCCCCGCAGAAAAAGTCGGTCACCTCGATCGGCGCTCCACCTCACGGGGCAGAAAGGAAATATAGAGAACCTACTTAACTTTACAAAAATAACCTTCTCAGCAGGAACTGCGGCCAGATGCTACATCCCCTGTGGAGAAGGCACTCTGGACCCTAGGGTGCGTGATGCCCAAACATAATGTGGCAGGGAAAACGCCCGCCAGAATATGCTCCTGAGGGCCTATCAACTGAAAACTCCTGCTTCTTATGTGAAATGAAGTAGGTCTTGTTTGTGTTAGTACAAGTACAAGTATGGCCAATACTCAAGTATAGGGTTCAATTAAATCCGAGGTACGCGGACAACCAAAGTTTCATAGCAACCAAACTATCTGGTCAACAGGCTACCTTGTCGTGACTACAACTCCGCGTGTTTGAAGATGATGCTAAAATAAACACTGTTGCGGATACAAAGCTTACTCAGATGTACATACTAGAAAATTTACAATAATGCAATGTTACAATTTAAGAACTGCTCTGACGGCTTACATTTAGGCCTTATGGACAAATTTTTGGTTGGTGCAACAAATTGCAATCCAATGCCACACTAAAGCAACGTTTGGCTGGTGGCTGTGCAACTGATGCTGATATTGTGCATCGGAGTTTGAACTGAATGTTGGTACCAAGCATAAACACACACTTTCGGCAGCTGTTCAATAAAACCAATTGGCGAGACGGCGGCAGCAGCAGCAGCTAGCTTTGCGACCGAATAAGAAATTATAAACTAGAGATGACAGCTCACCAAACTGCAGTAATGGAGAGATCAGCACTAATTGTACCAGACCAGCAGTGACGGGGTAAGGAAGCCAGAGCTCTTACTTGGACTCCAAGGACCAGCTGGAGTTCGATTTTCACTCCTAGCGTCTTACAAATCAGATTGCGGACTCCTTAATAACATTAGAATATCCAACCATGTTGTATAGAGTTGGTAATTTTTAGAAGTAAACCCAGGAGCCGGAGAACATAAGCAATTTTGTTAAAAAAAAAAATTAAAATTGGTAGGAGTCGGATATTTTCGGGCCCCAAGGAGTCAGCAACCAACGTAACACAGGAGTCAAAATTTAACTTTGTACACCGTAACCTTGTGGTCCATACGAGCAGAAAACAAAGTTCCTTACTAAAAGCAGGTGTCTGACCTGCAAATTTCGAAAATAAAGTCCGACCCTACAACCCTGATAAGCAAGACGGTAGGCGATATTAGGGATTTTACTTTCGACCTCTTCCCCGTCCTCGGCCGCGGCCTCTACCTCTACGGGCAGGAACCTCAGGAGTAGGTTCCTCCGCGTCAGTTGCAGCTCGCTTTCTCACGGCGCGTCCACTACGACGAGATGGTGTAGCGATGTCGTCTTTGGCTGGCGAATCGTCAAGTGCCTCATCTCTGCCAATAAGCACATGAGTGAAATCGCAGTACTTTATAAGTTAGCTTAGGCCTCCCGAAAATTACAAAGAAGATCAATTTGCCCAACCGGGTGAAAAAATCTAATCTAAATAGCTTGCACTTTTCCATACTGGTCAAAAACTTCAATGGTGAACAATGGCGTCTACATTCTGGATCTAGTTTCAGAGGATACCTCATCTTCGATTATGATCTAAACTTGTCTCAAGAGTAGGGGGTTCAAAGCTTATTCGGACACATGTTACAGCTGATCAAATTACACTTCTCAACTGAAGAGCCCAATCAAACACGTCTCACCTGTTTCGAAACACCGAGTAAGGGATAAGCAAAAGCAAAATGAAAAATATACACACCCAGCATCATCACGTACAGGAAAGCAACTCATGATGATGAAGAAGAAGAAGAAGAACACAGACTACAAGTACATATGAAAATACAGGAAGCGAAGTGAGCACACTAGAGATTGCATCGTCGGTAACGTAGGACTTATTATATTATTGGCTAATGGACCAGAATGTTACTTGGTAGCAGCACCAAAACAACGACGACCAGCACTTTGGTACGCTCATGCCACCCTTATTTCCCAACACAAATACCAAGACTCCCTCCCTCAGGGGGCATAGGATGGGCTATAGGGTTAGCTTCGCCCATCCTATGCTATGAGGAGCAGCGCCACCAAGGAACACTAAAGGTTAGGGTACCTACCTTAGCCACTAGCTACGCCTTCGGGACGTCTGTCTTTCATGTTCCATTTGCCTACTTCTGATTTCATATTTCTACTGATCTTACTTCTGTTCTTCCTTTTTTTTCCGACTTACTGTTCCCATGCGCGTTGATCTCTTAGATCGCCGTTGCTGTGGAAACGGAGGCTAAAACTATTCAATATAATAATAATACTGCTTTCCGCGTTAACTCAGCGATTGGTAAATTCCACAGCAACAACTTCACTGAGACGAACGCCCTCATCAAAGCTGGAGCAGACCTCGCAGTGAGGATCCTTGAGGTACAACCACGACCGCAACGGACCCAGCGGAAAAAAGATCCTCCTTGGAAGCACCGCCTCGAGAAGAACATTGCTGAGATTAGGAAACATCTCAGCTGGATCTCCGAATGGCGCAGAGGGAATCTCTACGACGAGGAAAAGAAGACTCTGCTAGAATCGAGGTACCGGTGCCTTGAAGTCGGCCAAACCAACTTAGAAGATACCTTGAAGCAACGGCCATCTGCTAAAAGGAGCAAAGTTAAACGCTTCGAGGGTAGAGTAGCTGGATTCCATCAGAACCAGCTATTCAACACCAACCAGAAACGCCTCTATCAGAACCTTAGAGGAGAAGAGACGAGCTCTGACTCACCCAACGCAGAAGAGAGCATCCGATTCTGGAGTGACATCAGGAGCAAAGAAGTACGGCACAACAAAACCGCAGAACGGCTCCACAACGTCAAGGAGAAGAATGTCGCAGCAGATCCAGACCTTACAATCACCAGTCAACAGCTCAAAAAAGCAACTGAGCACGACCAAGAACTGGAAAGCACCCGGACAAGATATGATGCAAGGCTACTGGATCAAAACTTTCACATCGCTGCACTCCAGAATTGCTGCACAGCTCAACCACTGCCTGCAACGCGGAACCGTGCCCACCTGGATGACCACAGGAAAGACGGTCCTAATCCAGAAGGACAAAGCAAAGGGCACGGAGGTCAGCAATTACCGCCCACTCACGTGCCTCCCCATTATGTGGAAGGTGCTGACGGGCATAATCTACGAGAGTCTACCAACATCTAGACTCAAAGAAGCTCCTACCCGACTAACAGAAAGGATGTTGCAGAACACCAGGGGAACGACGGACCATTTGCTCGTCGACAAGCTCCTCACGAAAGATGCCAGGAGCAGAAAGAAAAATCTAAGCATGGCTTGGGTTGATTACAAAAAAGCCTTCGACATGGTCCCTCACTCCTGGATCCTGAAAATTTATGGCATCGCCGGCAACATCCGCGAGCTGATCGCGACGACCGTGGCCAACTGGAAGACCCAGCTCAAAAGAGCCAATAAACACCTCGGCGAGGTGAGCATCAAGCGGGGCATCTTCCAGGGCGACTCCCTATCTCCATTGCTCTTTGTCCTTACCATGATCCCCCTCTCCGAGACCCTGAACAAGGCCGGTCAGGGCTACAACTACAGCCGTACCATGAAGCTTAACCACCTGCTTTACAAGAACGATCTGAAGCTCACGCCAAATCAAAGGACCAAGTAGAGCAGATCCTTAATATAGTCCATCAGTACATCAAGATGCAGTTCGGTGTTAGCAAATGCGGAGTTCTTAACATCGAAAGGGGAGAGGTTACTGTGTCCGAGGGAATTACCATCGAAGAAGGTACCATCAAAGATATCGAGGAGTCAGGTTACAAGTACATGGGTGTCATGAAGTATAACACCATTCTCCACAGAACGATGAAAGATTCCATTCGGAAGGAGTACCTCACCCGACTCCGGCACATCCTGAAACCATACCTGAATGGGGGCAACACCATCAAGGCCATCAACACCTGGGCCGTCCCCGTAGTCAGATAATCTGCTGGCATTATTAACTGGACCAAGAAGGACTGCACCGACATGGACATCAAAACCAGGAAGCTCATGACCATCTATCGAGCACTGCACCCAAGATCGTGCGTAGACAGACTTCACATTAACAGAAGAGAGGGGGACCGTGGCCACATCAGCGTCGAGGACTCCGTCGAAGCGGAAAAACGCGCTCTCTCCCAACACTTCAGAGAGAACGACAACCCGTGGGCACGCTGCTTAATCGAGGCGAATTTGCTGAAAGAGACCGAAACGGCTGACCAATTCAAACAGCGACGACGCCTCGATCGAACTAACAAGTGGAAGAGCATGAAGATGTCCGGCCAGTACCTCGAAGCTGTTCAGGGCAAAATCGTACCAGACTCTTGGAACTGGCTTCTGAGGGGTGAGCTGAAACGGGAAACAGAAGGCACCATCCTGGCAACTCAAGAGCAAGCCCTCAGAACCAGGTATATCCAAAACAAGATCGACAAGAAAAACGTCCCTAGTAGGCTAGTACCTGTAGAATCTGCAGGAGCTCGGATGAAACCATCAACCACGTGATAAGCGAATGCGGAGTGCTGTCGCAAAAGGAGTACAAGCGCAGGCACGATAAAGTTGCTCGACACCTTCACTGGACCCTCCTGCGGATCCATAATATCCCGATCAGTGAGAGGTGGTACGAGCACGAACCCGCGCCCGTGGTTGAAAACGAAGCCGTGCAGATCTACTGGGACAATAGGATGGAAACCGACAGAGTACTTCACGCCAACCGGTCGGACATCGTTGTAAAAGACAAACAGGAGAAGTCGGCCAAACTGATCGACATTTCAATCCCCTTCGACTCCAGAATCGTGGACAAGGAAGCGGAGAAGAAAAAGTACCGTGACCTTGCCATCGAACTCCAGAGACTGTGGCAGATGAAGGTGGACGTCGTTTCAGGGGTCATAGGAGCTCTGGGGGCAATGTCCAAGAATCTCAAGACTGCCCTGCGAGAGCTCAAGTGCGGCCATCTCCACCCAGGAACCCTCCAGAAGAGCGCACATCATTCGCAAAGTGCTCTGAGCCTTAGGTCGCGGGATGTGACCCGACGCCAGAGTGTAAAGCTGAACATCGCTGAACCGATCCAATTTGGGTCGTGAAATCCCCTCGATAATAATACCATGACTCTTATTTGGTATACCTAATACTACTGCAGTCCTAGTTTAAGCCTCCCTACCCAAAGCATACACTGTGATTCGGAGGAAGAAAGAAGGGACATACAGTATGACGTCAGAAACGTGTAACTCGTGGACGAGCGTGTTTCCACACACGATCAACGCGAATGGAAACAGCAAGTCGGGTAACCTAACTCCCTAAGGGGCTACCTGGTTTAACATCTATGACAGATATACTGTCAACGTATTACTGAATATACCGTCACCTGCGGCGCTACGTTACGATAAAGGTGATTTTACTTTTCAATCTAGAATACACCTCAACCTTAGAACTACAGCTAAAAGTCAGTAACTAGCTGAGCTTCCAATGGTACAGCAGATAGAGAAGATAGGCATAAAATATTACATAAACTGTAAAGTCAAAGAAGCAAACACATTTACCTACTAGTTCAAATATGTTTTTACGCTTACTGACTGCTTTCCTCAATTTACGATTACAATGGAACTTGCACTATTTTCCAAGTAGGTAGCCTACCAAATAAATATACTCACTCGCGACAAGTGTTGACCTCCTCGATTTCTGTATCCATGACTTCGGGATCCTGCATCACACAGAACACATTAAAAATGTGAAAGCTAGACACAACTAAAGAATAAGTTCCAACTACAAGTAAACAAACTCAGCTTAGAGGCAAATACGGTAGGTAGGTACCTAACTAAACAAATCTGGCCGACAGTTCACTTCATACCCTATACGGAGTATCAACTACAATAACATCAATCGTCTTTTCTTTATTCAAAGTGATTTAAACCATACAATGGAACTCATCAATATTAAGCCTAATCCTCAAATCTTCTAAACCACGATTATCTTCTTTGGAATTTTTAAGGAGAACTCATGACATGGAATAGACTGCGCTGTAACCCTGTAAGTGCATTAGCAACCCTGCGTTAGTCACGTGGACTGTTTTGCCACCCAAAAATCTTTCTAGAGTCAGTTAATTCTACAGCTTATGGATCCTTAACGTTAATAAATGGGTCCTGCTTTACTTGTCATAGAATTAAAAACAAAAATCCTCACTTAACAGAAGGCAAACTGTACACATCTCAAAACAAAGCGATACTCGTCCATTATTATTATGTTCAGAAGTTTAAGCCTCCATTTCCACAACAAAAGCGATATCACAGAGGAAGAATGAAGGGACACATAATAGGACGATAGGACTCGTCCATCCGCTCTACTCATGAAAGAGTGGAGCACGCCGAATTTCGCTTATCTAGACCTAAGGCACCGGGTGTGATGTTATGCCGGGGCCACACGAGGCATTTACGCAGACAACTTGATGCAAGGATGCGAGACTCGGACGTCATTTATGCCACGGTATCTAAGCTACCGATTTTAAATATGTTTCGAAACGGCCCGCGAGCTGCTCATCCTAGCAGCCAGTTGGGCGGAGAAATGCATATGTGGCCCCAGCATTAGGGTGTTCAAGTGCATGTCCAACTAACAAAATCGAGGCAATAATAATTACCTGGGTTTCTTCGTCTCCCCCCAAATCCTCTTGCTTGTCTTCACTAATGTCCACTTCTGTTACTTCCTGCGTTTTCTTTTCACTAGGAGCATTAGCTGTGCCAACTACTTCAACTTCGGATATATCCTCTTCAGGCTCGGGGTTCGAGTCAAGCACAGGGAATTCATCTTCACGGGCGGTACCTTCGTCGAAACCTTCACAGTCAAATATGACCTCATCTTCAGCATCAATTTCAGTGTGCTCAGTTTGGGCAGTCAACCCAGCGGTATCAGTGTCATTATCCACATCTTCAGCGTTCTCAGTAGCTTCATCTTCATCCACAGCTTCATCATTATCCATAGCTTCATCATTATCCATAGCTTCATCATTGTCCCCAGCTTCTTTATTGCCCCCAGCTTCATCGTTATCCATAGTTTCATTATCCCCCGCTTCATCTTTATCCACCGCTTCACCATTATCAACGCGTTCGTCATTCTCCTGGTGATCAGATTGTACCACCTCGTCATCAAACTCAAGCTGAGGCATGTCGTCTTCCAGGCGATCTTCGTAGATCATCTGATCATCGTCTTCAAAAATTACATCGTCGTCATCATCATCATGATTCTTCTTATCAGCTTCTGTATTTTGCTCACCGTGCTCGGCACCGGTATCTTCTGCATTCTCTTCAGCTTCTTTTACCTCAGACTCATTTCTGAAAAGAAGTAGCAGCTATAATAATAATACTTTATTAAGTGTACATGGTAGAACTATACGAGGCACAGCTTAATCGCTACAGTTTAACTAGGAAAAGAGGCTGAGCAACATTATCACTACAAATATAGTTCACATGTGTGAGGCTTCGATCAATAGTCTATCAATTCAAATAGCCTTGCAATATTAGAAATTTTACTAACGCTTCAGTGGCACACTGCCTATATCGCGTAGCCTGGTAGCAATTCAAAAGAAGAGTTTAACAGGTGCACAAAATGTAAATCAAACATGATTAAAAATTAACAAAATTTACAAAGTAAAAGCAAAATAAAAGTAACAGCATCCGCTAAAGGATAGGTGTTAGTGTGGGCATTAACAACAAATTCTGATTTGTGACTGTGAGTAAATACCGTACGACATTTATAGCCCATGTCGATGTGTGTCCGCCGGACCTCCTTCAGCGAAATGTCGGCCCGGGGCAAACGGCCCACATTTATTCTGCCCACAACCCCTTTCATGTATTAAATGTAAAAACTGGGCACGGTTTCTACCAAATTTTGGTCCACCCTCGCCATCTTCTGCACGCCACATCCAGTCCACCGAGGTGGGGCTGGGCGAGTAGCGGGCTGGAAGGTCCCTATGTAATGACAACGTCGGTTCCAGTCATGTTCTCCTAGATAGAACAACGGTATTTCAATAGAGGGAGAGGAGGGGACACGTAGCACGTTGACAGAAACATGGAACACGTGCACGAGGTCGTTCAAGGAGGGGATCAAAGCGCATTGCAACAGCAAGGAGGGGATCAAAGCGCATGGCACCAGCAAGTAGGAGGAAAGTAAAATTAGTACGGGTAGGAAATCGGAAGGAAGCTAAGTGGGTACGAAAGACAGACGTCCGTAAGTCCTAGCTAATGGTAAGGTAACCTACAGAGCCCCCTGGGGTCACTGCTCCCATAAGACAGGATGGGCGAACCTAAACTAACCTAACCTTATGGCCCATCTTATGCCCCCTGAGGAAGATTAGATTTTTATACATATGTAGTATCCAGGAAACTATCCCGTGGAATACCATTAGCTCTAGAATGCTATAATAGCACCGCAACTAACGCTACATGACCCGAATTTAGATCTATGTAATATAGATACAGCACAAATGAAGAGCCGGCCCCGATCATATAAAGTTAAGGCCGACATAAATTAGCTCTATAAAAAAACAAACTAGATGAAAGGTAGGAAGATGGAGGACAGTTTACCAGTGCTACAAGAAAATGCCTGTCTCAGAACCAGGAGTAGAAGCTAGGCCTATTAGCACACAAACATACCTTACATTGTTCTCAGAACTTAGAGCACGGATGAAACAGAAGCGCTTAGCATTACTTAAGCAGCCTCTGCTACCGTACCACAGAGATTTTCTCCCGTAGAATACAAACTATGCGAGAGAACGAAGGTCAACGAACACTTGCAGCAAAATACCACAGCTTGGTATGAAGAGCGTTACCTACGCAAAGAGATGACACGACCGTGAAGTCGCACTATAGCTCTAGCGCGCGCCTCATTGCTGCATTCAAAATCAAAAGCTACATGGAACTCCCCATAATTAAAGTGAATACACAAAAATTGCAACATCGACCAAGATTTACCTCGGCGATCCGATCTCCTTCACTGACGCTGCATTCTCAGATGGCTGTACGCTGGTAGCTTTGTCATCGGTCGATTTTGATGCGGCCTCCTGTGCCTCCTGTGGATGCGAGTGCAAAGATAAATGCCTTACTATTTATTTAAGTGAAAGTCTCCCCAAAGGACAGCCAGCTAGTACCTTTTGTTTGAGTTTAAGATATGCAAAAAAAAAAAATAATAATAATTTTCTCCAATGAGAGACCAGCGAAATATCTTCCACAAACCGTCGAGTTCGAGAAGTAACATAACTCCCATCCTAAGACATAATTGCCCGAAATATGAAACAAGTAGGCAAAAAAAAGTACACAACGGAATTGCTATGCGCATGATCCATTGACAGAAGCTTTTTTTGTTGTTGTTGTTATTGGAGGAGCTCCATCAAACAACAAGTGACATCAAATGAAGAATTCAGCTGTTGGATGATTGACGGTCAACAAGGCAAATTACCAGAGAAGGAATAGGCTTGTTGGTCACAATGGTCAGTCAGTCTATGGTCCAAAGTATGCTAACAGTATTTTATGTAGTATGCCATCACCACACTAAGCACAAACATTTTTTCAGTAGTGCGTGAAGTGGGCTTGACATTCTCAGTCTTATCTTTCCCATAGGGAGTACATAGAATCCGAATATTTGCTCCGTACAAACACAACTGTGTCCAACAAAAGATTTGTTAAACTGTCAAGCGTCCAGCCAGCGGTGGCTGTTAGTAAGCGTCACTCGTGCATTTCGGACATCACAAAAAATTGAGAATGAATTAAAAGTCAAACGCGGTGCACTGTTGTGTTGGCGACAGCGGGAGCAAGAATAGGTACATTCGGACACGTGACGGGCTATGGCAGCGTCAGAAGACTTTCATGCGGTACTACCCCGTGTCTTTAGTCCTCAATTTATAAAAAAAAATAACCAACGCGTAAAAATGCGACACTTTTAAAACATTAGTGGGACTTCCACAGATCATTAGGCACTCTAACACACACGACGCACAAGCCATACAGTACGCTAGTACAATAAGCTAAGAATAGTGTCAACGGTAGTTTTCTTTCACACATTTCTTCGACAATCCAACAGCAGTAGAAAAAACTAAGTAGCGGGGTCAAAGGCTGGGCTAAATTTGCTTTAGTCACTGCAGTGCTATTGACGCAACGAACAAAGCATACCACCACCGCGACCAATGCAACACATCATTACCTTGCGCTTGATGTGCCGCAAGACATTAGTGTAGTGCCCGTTGGAGCGACAGTGGACATCGGCAAGGGCAGGTTCGATCTTCTCATTACACACACTGCACTCCAGCACACCTCGACATGATAGAAACGTTGCTCCTGAACAGATAACACGATACTAATGAAACATGGATGGTGTATTTGGTAACCTTCACACGTTTATACAAATATGAAATAGATAGTTGCCACCTACCTTAAATAAACTCCCTTTGTATGTGTTCACAGTCTCAAAAAACAGACAATCAAAACTGCAAGGTAACGGAGTTAATAATAAAAAGTGTACGAGTAAAGTAAGGATATTAACAGGATAGAACAAGTAGGATATCTTTTTGACAGAGAAAATGAGAGCAAACATCCATACAACAACAGCTCCACTAGACAACAGCGATTGAGCTGCTAGTGGCACTCTCATCGTCCTATTAACCTATTATTATTCTCCCAGATTTACAGCCGCGGCCACAATGCAGTGTTATTCGAACAGTGAGGCTCGGTGAAGTCTCCGTGTGCAAGCACTACGGACAACCAATTAGTATGCAGTGTCTCAAGGCGGCCAAGCGTGCAACTACTGGTCAGAATTAATGCGTAAGCATAATTCTTGATAACGAAAGACAAAAGAAAGAAATACACGTGCGGGGTATCGCTGCGGTGCCCCCACGAGAACAGAGTCGAGTCCCATGAGATACCGTAGGTCGGATACAATTCGGTGGCATACCGAAAGGAGAAGTAGCTAAGTATAGAGAACCTACCTAATTCTACAAAAAACATTCTCAGTAAAAACTGGGCTAGGCAATATAATAGTATTTCTAGTTTAACCGTCCCTAAATCAGTAGTAAGCCGTTTTAAGAAAGGAAGAGACACTAAGTATGCTATGATAAATGCGGAACCCAGGCACGAAGGTGTTTCCACTTAGGATGAAAGCGCATAGCAACAGATCGGGCAACAAGAGGAAGAGCAAAAGAACGCATCATCGGTAGGAGTATGAAAGTGAGAGAACCTAAGTGGGCACGAAACACAGATGTCTTGAAAGCCTAGCTAATGGCTAAGGCAGCCCACACAACCTCCCTGGCGTCGCTGCTCCCCATAACATAGGACGAGCGAAACTAAGGGGTCAACATAAGTAAAAAGAAAGGGAAAAAAAAGGAAGCGACGCAGCAAATCCAAGCCGCATCGCGTCGAGGGTAAATATTTTGTCTCAGAATTTCTGCTGGAATTTTATGGGTGACGGCGAACTCACAATAGCGAGTTTTGTGTTACAAATTTTGTGACAGGAAAAAAGACGAGAGCATCTGTAACCCTACGCGGCTCGGCCGAACGAATTCGCTCAGTCTTGCGGCACTGGGAAAGAAACGAAAAGAGAAGAAGGCAGGAAAAGAAATTCCCATGCAAACGGTAGCCTACCTTCCGTGGCCTTCTGCACGGGATGAGGTTGTAGTGCCGCGGAATAGGTCTACCACCTCGATCGGTGGCTCACCTCGCGGAACAGAAGAAGAAATATACAGAGCCACATAACTTAACAAAACTATCCTCGTCACTCGGGGTTTACCTCTGGCTTCGTGAGGCCCATTTATATTCTAACATTGAATGGGTCCATCACAATATACCTATAGGGCATAGTATACATAATCAATACATACAGGGTAGGCCATAAATACAGTTACAAAATAAAACTCAGATTTATCCCAACAAAAAAACATATATTTAATAGTCCAATTGCAAAAAATGATTCGCAAGTACTGAAGGAACAATATGGCATAAGTATTATTCAAATGTTTCCCTCGAGCCTTCACTACACTACGAAGTCTTTTTGAGAAATCATCTATAGAAGCACACACAACACCTAAGGGTATTTTCTCGAAACATTTGTTCAATTTTATCTTAAAAGCTTCAATATTTTGACAAAGAGTAGAGCAGGCTGCCCTCTCCAGGACTCACCACAAAGAATAATCAAGAGCGTTAAGATCAGGTGATGAGGGAGGCCATTCTTCTTTGCTAATCCAGGATGGAAAGTTATCTCTATAGAGCTGCTGTGTTCCTCGACAAGTATGGCTTGTCGCCCCATCTTGTTGGAGCGTCCAAACTTCATTATGGCACACAGAATTACACCATGGGACCAGTGCACTTTTAAGAATGCCCTCAGTGTAACGTTCTTTGTTAATCTTGACCCCTTGAGGGACAAAAACAAGTGGAAATTTCCCACTGGGATTAGCAACGGAGAATGGCCTTCCTCATCACCTGATCTTAATGCTCTTGATTATTCTTTGTTGTGACTCCGGGAGAGGGAAGCCTGCTACACCCCTTGCCCAAATAATGAAGTTTTCAAGATAAAATTGAACAAATGCTTCGAGAAAATACCCTTAGGTGTTGTGTGTGCTTCCATAGATGATTTCTCAAAAAGACTTCGCAGTGTAGTGATGGCCCGAGGGAAACATTTTCAATAATACTTATACCATATTGTTCCTCTAGTATTTGTTAATCATTTTCTGTAATTGGAATGGTTAATAAATTTCCTTGCTGAGATAAATCTGAGTTTTATTTTGTAACAGCATATATGCCCCACAATGTACTTGACTACAAAGGCCCCAGCTGATTTTTGAGATTAGTCTGACTGTGTATAGTCAAACCAGCGTAAGCAGTCCCTTAGGGGAGGGGCTGAATTGAACGCAGCAGTGTCGAATCTAATCTATCAACTACTCCACTTCGCGTATTCGAATATATAATTTTATAGATTGAGACAAGTTTTACCACGTGCATAAGTGAGATTTGGCAAAGTTGCTTTGCATTCTTAGCCATGCCCATCGGACTCCTTACGCTGGTTTTACTATAGTTCTACGACGGGACGATTACCACGAGGGAACTAGTACTACGAGGGAGTAAAACTTTAACGTTCAATGTCGATGGATGACCTGCTCTCATCTCCCAGGCGTTAACCTAATGTAAGGAATTCTAAGCAGGGCAAAATGCTAGCGAGACAACCACCAACAATATTTCCGTTTCTTCATGATGACCATGGTATCTATAAGAAAATACGTTAATATCTTACACTCAATATGAGAACATACTAAATATAATTGGGAATTGAGAACACCCAAAGAATTGTTAAGCTTTTCACTTTCTATTCAGTGTGAACGTACTCTGAAAATAATATTGGGCTCTTTGCTTTTTGCTCAGAACATGAGGCTATTATGAGTACATACATACTCCGTGATGGAAAACTGGTCACCAGCAGAGAAATGCACGACATAGCTTCCTTTACAGTTTACACATACCTAGGGGCGTGTTCCCAGTGTACGGCTGAAGGGATGCAGCTGTGGGGACAACGACGCCATCATCTGTACTCGTCAACTTTTTCAGCGCAAGCTCTGCTTCACTCGACCACAAATCTGGAGGTTAAACATAATTTGTACCACACAGATGTTATGTGTGTAAAGGTCATGAATATATATGTAAGTCCTGCAACTTAAGCTTTATTTTTTCCAAGCATTGCATTATTGTCATTGATCAGCATTCAAGGAGTGGTGCTAAAGAAACACTCTTGTTGACGTCAAGGAGGAAATGGATTCAGGCGTTTCGATGCTGCAGACCAATGTTCATGTTACCAATGTAATAAAAAAGTGGGTTCGTGCCTCAGTTGGACCTGAAATCCTGAAGGGATCAAATAGGGGCGGGCATAAAGAAGTGTAGTGGGCTGCACTCTACAACTCCTTGCTGCATTTGCGGGAATTTTCGTCGCACTTCGATGCCAGCGGTCAATACAGCTACTTAGATGCCGTTGTAGGCAAATTTCCCTACGTGACCTTTACAGTGTTTACACGCAAAAAAAAAAACCTTTGCACTAGTCCTTGCTTGGGTGGTAAGGCTTGTAAAGATATATTACAAGCTCATCAAGTTTGTAGGAGCAGAAAAGGCTGTGCTGCTTCGCTACAAAGGCTTTTGTAGCCGTCAAAATACAAAAGGACTAAGAACCCTTGAGGGAAAATAACACAGGCTGTGTGTGTGGCTGAGTATGATACGATGCACACATACAGTACCGGCCAAAAGTAAGGGACATATTTTTAAAATTTTATAACTTTGCTTCTATTCATCACATATACCTCATCTTTTGATAATTAACAGTCCTTAAGATGTTTGTTATTGGGTGAAAATTTGTATCAGGTGTAAAATATCATGAGAAATTTATGAGTGAAACACTTTTATTTTGAAATATGGAGCGTCCAATACTAAGGGACATATATGAAGAAAAACAATATATTGCATACTAGATCCAAACTGCTTCATTTCCAGTGAAGAAAAGGCTTTTCGCTGGATATTTGTAAACATTGCCTCACTGGACTTCGTGGTACCACGTCAAAAAGTAGATAACTCTTTAAGACAAGATGTTATTAAGTTCCCCAAGAAAAATTGCTGTATTCGAGAGATTTCAGATCTGGTAAGCCATTCGAAAAGTATTGTGAGCAGAATTGTGATACCATATAATGAAACTGGCTGTATCGTTAGTATTAAAAAACCTACAGACTCCGCAAAACTTCCGCTAGAAAGGACAGGATCATGCAGCGCATGGCATTAAAGGACCGTTTCAAGTCTTCAGCAGAAATAGGCAAGGTAATAAATGACAAAACATGTGTAAATGTGTCACGTAGACTGTCTTCAGAAGACTACAAGAAGTAGGCTTATTGGCACGAAGCCCACTGAAGAAACCACTTGTAAGATATTGGAGTATGCAAACAAGCATGTAATCTGGCCGTATGAAAATTGGGCCCCGAGTGTTTTTCAGGGACGAGAGCAAATTCTATCTGTTTGAAAATGATGGTAAGAACTTTGTTAAGAGTCGTGCAGGTGAAAGATTAAGCGCGAAGTGTACAAAAAGACCGTGAAATTTGGGGCGGGAGTGTGTTGATGTTTGGTATTTTTCCAAGTCAAGGGACAATGCCACTCATTTGCTTACAAACCCGTGTGTGAACGCTCAGGTTTATAAAAAACATTTTAAAATATGTTTTTGTGCTTACTTGTGAAAATTGAGGTGTGGATATGGCTATCTTCCTGCAGGCTAATGCACCCTGCCACAAGGCAAAGACTGTGATGAGTTACCTGGACCAGTAAGACTTTGAAGTTATGGATTGGCCACCGCAAAGTCCTGACTTGAATCCTATAGAAAATCTTTGGAAGAGCCTAGGAGTGAAGATATGGCAAGAAATCCCACCAACAATGAGGACTTGTACATGAAACTTCAAGAGGATCGGTGTAAAATTGATTGTCAAGATTGTTAAGACCTTATTCGTTTATGTAGTCGACGATGTGCAGCTGTGATTGAAAGCAAGGTTCGATGTACTAAATATTGATTGTGCACTGAATTTTCACTGAATATTTCTGTCTACATATTTGTGGAATATTGACTTCAATGTATGTATTTGTCCCTTAGTTTTGGACGTTCCAATTTGAAAATAAAAGCTTTTCACTCATAAATTTCTGGGTATCTTTTACACCTGATTCAAATTTGTACGCAATAATAAGCACCTTACGACTGAAGTGATTCAGTGAGGTTGTGTAGTCACAGTGCTCTGTACAAGCGCAATTAACTGTCAAGACCATAGAGTCGTAGGCAATAAAACAATCGAGCGCCAGTGCTTTGTGACCGGCC
>LQNS02000141.1:32464950-32478958 GCA_001587735.2 Parhyale hawaiensis | reverse complement strand
AAGAGACAACAGTCAAGAGACTCATCGAGCCCCTACCTGGAGAAATAATTCAACTGTGAACGATAAATTCGAGGAAGAATATACTAAGAGAAACGTAATCTGCAGGTTCTACGCACTGTGGAGATAATTCGCTGCTGGCTCTCTCTTTGGTCGCAAATTGCGGCACCACAGAAGACACCCAGCAGAGTGACTCCACACACGTGGGGTGACGTGAACAACGTCACCTGGACTTCTTCCGAAGACTCTCAAGGTACTCAAGGTAGGTAGGTACCTTGAGGACTATTAATTATCAAAAGATGAGGTAGTGTGATGAATAGAAGTGAAGTTATAAAATTTTGTCCCTTAGTTATGGACGGTACTATATAATTAGTGTCTGCCAGTGTGAATAGTAAGGGGGCTATAATTCCCAAAATGGCAGGAATGAATTTAAATTAGCCGCATATCTATGAAAACTAGATTTTTCAGCATCATTTTGCACTCAGACATGGCTTCCCCTGGCAACTGGCATACATGTAAAAATCGAATATAGGTCTATTTTTACCGAAATGTCACACAGAGAGAATTCGTCATCAAGATCTTGTAGACCATTATGGGGCCAAAAGGAATGCATACATTCCAATACTCGTTCAACTGGTGAAGGTTTATACATTTAAAGGAAAAACTCTACACCTGATTGACCATTAACAATACCAGGTTACCGGGTTGACTACTCCCAACACTAGAATTCTGCAGGTATTATTATTATTATATTCTGAAGTTTAGGTCTCCGTTTTCACAACAAAGGCGACATCACAGGGGAAGAATAAGGGGACACATAGTGTGACGATAGACACGTGGAACCCATGCACGAGGGTGTTCCCACACAGGATCAACGCACATGGGAATAGCAAGTCGGGAAAGAAGAGGAAGAACAGATGGAAGAAAGATCAGTAGAAGCAAAAGATGGGAATGAAGCAAAGTGTGCGCAAAAGACAGACATCCCGAAGGCCTAGCTAATGGCCAAGGTAACCTACAGGGTCCCCCTGGGGGCGAATTCTGCAAGTATAAGGTTTCCATTGATGTCACACACGCGACATTTTATCCTCACCATGGACAAGCTAGCATATTTTATCGTTTTCAGGCAATTTACACCACGAACATCACATTAGCTTTGTAGCGTCATTGATATTGACATTCACAGTCAACGGCAAACACATGGATTAAGTCAAAAACTATATTTGCCCACATTTGCAAAATCTCTCATTTCTTGCAACAGTAAGACCAAATATTATTTCCTCTAAAGGTTCTTATTAAGAAGAGTGGCAAGAGAAAGCATCAGTCATGCTTTCTTTGAGAGTTTTTACCCTTGCATTCTCTTCTTAATAAGACCTAAAAATTCTGAATTAATTTAAAAAAAAATTGAAATAATTTTAAAGATGATATTCTGGAGTCGGTCAAAAAATCCCGACTTTGACCCCTACAGCAAGTGGGATTCCGATTCCCCCTCACATCCTCAGACTCTGGCCGATTCCTGCTAACAACTCACGAAAGTTTCAGAAAAATCCGTCCATAACTTTTTGAGTTAGTACTACGAAATAAAGAGGCACACAAACCAACAAACAAACGGTTGGACGGATCTAGTCATTTTGGTGACAGACAAACACACAGACAGAGAGACAAACAGCCACACAGACAAACTCGACAAAAACATAACCCCTTCGCGAAGATAATTAAAGAAATATCGAACACAATTTCCAAAAATAACAAGAAACAATGATCACAGAGTGAAGAATTATCAACAGCAAAGCCTCCTTACCCTGTGCGGAAGCAGCTCCAGTTTTGGCATCACTGCCACCAGATAATTCCTCGCTTTCGTCCCCCTTTTCCTCGCTTTTGTCCCCGTTTTCCTCGCTTTTACCCTTTTCCTCGTGTTGGGTCAGCAGATGCAGGACAGTGAGACGGTGCAGTTCATAATCCATCCGGGTACTGAAGCAAATATTGCAACATTTCACGATCTGGAAGTTGTTCACAAGCTTGTGTTCGAGAGAAGCAATGTGCTTCTGCAGAGATCCCGTCACCTTGCAGAGACACTTGTGGCACTGACTCGTCTTGACGTCCTTTGGATTCCCCGGTACTGTGAGGGCGTGCTGCAATGCAGCAATTTTGGATTGCTGCCTCAAGAGCTCCAGCACAGCCATAGTCTTCTCCTCCAGTGCTGTCACAATTTCCAAATGCCGTGGACTCTTCACATGCCGCTGGTATTTCTGAGAAAAGACAGAATAACAGCAGGAACTCTTACGTGAAGAGATATTATCTTTACAGCCGATATAAAGAAAGGCGCTACAATACTGCGATAGCAACAGGCACTCACACAGACACGGTGGAGGGGGGGGGGGAGACAACAATAGCTACAATAACAGATAATACATTCATAAACTGAGTATGTACAGGAAGAACAAAATCTCGAAAAAAAAAAATGAATTAAGGCTAGCAAGAGCACTAGATAAATCAAAACCGTAACGGAAAAAAAACACGAAGCCGAATGTCTAACAATAGCTCGTATAGCTTTTTGAGTCACAAGGATAGTGCAATAACTGGATTTCCTCAGTACACAAGACTGATATATGTATACCGCACTACTGTTTATAACAAATGTAACTCTTAACACCCTTTGGCCCGTTACACACCATAACCTGGTAACCCATGGCTACCCACGGGCTGCCATTTTGGTGCCGAGCATAGACTACCTGCATACACATATCTTCATGAGATGTATCGAACTCAGTGCGGACACTCACTGAGCATGACAAGAATCGCAACAGAGTTCACCACTACAAGCAATTCCTTATCCAATCCTCTAGGAAACTTCATTGCAGCGCACGACCACAAATTCCGACTTACACTTGACGTTCACAACTCACCACTGTCACGAACACATAACAGCACCTAAAAATACTATGCAAATACATCGTAATAAGTAGATTGTGAATAAAACCAATGGAACTCTAGCCAACATGCAACTCACAATTACGGAAGGAAAGCTCGTAACGTTGCAAATTTCACACTGCAGGGCCTCCACGGGACACTTCTCCTGTGTAAAAGATACGACTTGAAATTATGTAGCAAGAGTAAGTATGCAAGCAAAAGAAGTTAGCTATTTCTCCCAGGGGGGGGGAAGTTTTTATAGCCAAAATTATTAGGTTGGAAACTAGGTCTTTGCAGGTCTTTTTAAATTACTGGTAAATGTTTTGAAAGTTTTAATAAAGAAAAAAGTAACAACAAATATTATATTCTTGATCTCCATTGCTGTTTACAACTTTTTTCATCGTCCACCAGGATTCTCAATACCTCATTTGTAAACACTACAAGGGTCAATACCTCATTTGTAAAAACTACAAGGTTCTCACTCGAGGAACTCATTCCACTAAGCCTTCAATTCTCCATCAGTTTTAACACAGCTCTGCGCAAAGCATTTTTTGAAGTACGGCCACCGTTTATCGTCTCCAGTAATGATTTTATAAAGAAACCGTTGCTCGTGTCTAGGTGTTGAGAGGTGACGAATAAGCCAACAAGCGGAGATTGAGGCTCGTTGATTTCTGTTGCTGTCACTTCAAGGAGGCGGAACGCATGATCCATACTTCTGAACGTTCCCGTCGAGCGAAGATGCTTCTGTACAGCATTGTGAGAGTATTCCAATTTCCCTGCAAGTTCCCTAGTAGTCTGACGAGGATTTTCGGGCAGATGATGGCTTAATCGTTCCTCGTCGATCTCAACTGGACGACCAGGGCGAGGTGGGTTTTTGAGGCAAAAATATCCGTTTTTGAAGTAGGCATACCAATAACGAGCGGTTCTTTCGGCTATGGCACCCTCTCCATATACAGGGCTAATATTATGAACAGCTTCTGTGGCCTTAGAACCTTGGTTGAAAGCAAAGAAGATGTTGATAATGCTCATATTTCTCTACCTGACATTCCAGCGGGCTGAAACTTAGCAAAAATTAGGCCTAACTGAGAATACTCGAAATCAAGAAAAATAAACTGGAAAGGTTTTCAAAATATATTTAAAAAAATAGATTCAATAAGTCAAAAAAAAACCTAATAGCTACATTCCAAAATGTTGGAAAAAAAAAAATCAGCAAGAACTTACTTTCAAACCCAATATTACACCTTACAGTGGAGAGCTACCATCACACCTGCAAGGTAGCGTGTGTTAGACCAGTGCCACCTGCTGCTATGAACAGACCATGCTTAGTTGGGGGACTGACTGTGTGAGTAGTCTTGTTCGTAAGGGTGAGGCTGGTGGATGTTGCTGTTGTGGCGTTTTATGTGATGATGGTGCCACTGTGCTGGCGAGTTATTAATAATGGCTGGCTCTCTGCCACGGTGGTGCTTATCCTGTGCCAAATTCTCCTGCTGTTTTTCACTGTTCCTAGAGGACCATCCATGTGAGTGTGTAGTTCATTAGTGGCTTCCTAATGGCCAAGTGCGCACTTCGGCTCGTTTGCTGAGCATGCCTTTGCATTCTCTTACTGGTGCCGGCGCGCGGGGCCATGCTTGCCTCTCCAGTCTGGCGATCCTGCTTTGGGGCAGCCTGGCCTTTGGAGACTGTAGAGGTGAGTCTCACCAACAGCACACAAAAAGTACTGAGGATGATTAGGAACCACTTACATCCATAGTCTTGTTTTGGTTATTGTTGGTATTTTCCATGTAGTGGTAGCTTAACTAAGTAAATACGGTATGCTGTACAAGTAAGTACGGTGAAATGTGACGGTTCATCACAAGTACCTATATACATATAGCTGTATGGTGAATGTATATCATTGAATAATGAAAACCTTCCAAAAGTTCTTAGAATATCACTTAGTTATTGCCAGAAAGTCTACGCCTCCATTTCCGAGCGGAACGATACGTATCACAGAGGGAAGAGCAAGGGATATAGGTAGTACGTCGATAGAAACGAGGAACCCTTACAATATCAGTAATGAGCACCAATCAACAAAATGTCATCAATTTCAAATGGGCAAAGTTCTCAAAATTTACCAAATGCCCTCTTTCCACTCGTTATTAATGTGATGAATGCACCTTGCAATTATCTTACCTCAGCCTCTTCTTCCAGCTTAGGATCAGTTACGTTGGGAGCTAACCTGGAAAAAAAATGAAAATGTGCAACAGATATCACTTTTACTAAGCGAGATTAGTTTCTACCTAAGACAGAAACAGGCTCAGCGATGCCCAGGAACATAGGCTATGAAAAAATTCACCACAGCTGAGACTCAGAGCAGCAGAAAAAGCACTGCTGGAAATGCAAAAAGTGTCACGAGCATAGCAACAGAAAGAGAGCAAAGCGAAGAGTTATCTTGATAACAAAATGAGTAACACTGCCAACAATAGCAACAGCATCAAATTATGGGCAGTGCTGAGCTGTAAATGTTACAAAAGAGCTGCCTGCCTAGTAGAGCTCAGCAAGAGAGAATAATAAACCCAAAGAGTAGCAGAGTGAGGCAAAATCACTGTATATAGTAACCTAAGAGTGACAAATATACAACTAGATCTTGCCTATTCAAGGAAATTACCACCTAGAACAACAGTCTACGAGTGAAAAGGATACACAACTACATCCTATTTAGCTATCAATGGAAAGAATATCAGGAATAGTGAACTATGAGTAACAAAACAAAACTCGCTACACACTATTATCTGATAGAAATGATCATCATTATTATTAACTCCACGTTTCAACATTGAATACCTACATACTGAAAGAAATAACCACCTGGCACTGGAGTCAGGTAACAAAATAACAGAAATGCTTTGTCCATCAGCGAGTACTATAGTAGCAACATTGAAATAGAGAAGTTGTAGATATACCAACAATTATTTCTTGATATGTTGGACCTAACTTGAGCGAAACATAAAATGAAAATGAAGGAGACCTTTGGTCTATAGTAAGAATTTAAAAAATAATAAAATTAAATCCAAACTGGTTAGAGTCCTGCTTCGCTCATTATCACTAGGTCGGACGGTCTCCTTCCAAACCAGGGAAGAAGTCTTGCAGCTAGGCACTGTAGCGGCAGCATATCTGCAGTTCATAGCTAGGCTAGCTGACGATGAGGGCACTGGCCTGTCTAGAAATGGGGACGGTCGGAAGAAGCAACTGCCTTATGAGCAATCCATCTCTGATGCCAAAACTCAGACAATGTGATCGACTGCCGCCGTACACACCTCCACAGCGCCGTGGAGCACATACCTACGCATGCGTAGTTTCTAATTGAGTGCACTATCAAAGGCAGCTTTACTTTTATCAATATTTTTCTTCGTTTTCACTTTCACTTGCACCACACTCTCCCCTTTACAACAAAATAAAAAATCACCATTAACTTGTACTTGAGAGGAAGCTGACGGACAAAACCGGGCCCAAAAAGCTAATACGACAATTTCAGCAATACCTAGCACACGTTCAACAACAAGCCACATACTATCAGGTGTGTGATGTGACGTTTCTCTGTTTGCAAGGCAAGTGATGCCTTCACGCACTGTCTGCGATGCATATCTCATAGGGTACAGATGGTGATAAATGTACTAGCTGCTATCTACATTAGTAGCTGCAGCCACAGTATTCATGCAAATCCATTGGTACTTGCAATGCCAGTTGAAGGCGCGACATCGCAAAGGGAGAACGGGTGAGGACCCTGAGGTCAATTCTAGTTAGCTACTATAAAGCCAAAGTCTTACCAGTAACAGCAGCAACAAAATCCTTTCACCAGGAACTCTGAAGGTTCCGGAATGCTAACAAATCCTAGCTAGCGAGCGAGGAAAGATAAACTTCTTTCTCTTAAGAGGGTCTCAGTGTTGAGCAAGAAAATCCTCTCTAAGAAAACAAAACACAATAGCGAAGTGTAGTTCTAACTGGAGAGCCTTATTAACTAGAGAGTTTCGCTGAGAAACTTCAAAGAGCGAAAATAATTCTCTCAGTACACATCCTTGCCCATCTGCAAAAGGCTTTCATATAAAATTTACAAACTACAGAGACAACAGAAGGGATGCTTCATCAGCTACTCCTGCCCATCAAAGAACGCTTCTCAATAGAAGAGCAGAGAACAACAAAGGTGATGCTCCAAGTGCAGATCCTTGTCGATCACAGACAATATACTCACTAGTATAAAGAATCAGAAGAGCAAAAATTACTCGCAGACTCAGAACTCTTACCTATCAGCACCAGATTTTCCCTGTTTATTAGCGCCGCCGCCAGGCTTGGGAGCTCCAGTATCGCCCCTCTTATTTGTTAGCCAATTCCTCAAGTCACGACCAGCACCACTTTTGCTTTTAGCAGGACCGCCACCATGGCTGCTGCCGCCGCCGCCACCACCACTTTTCGTGCCTCTGGGTCCAGCCATCATCTGTTCCATCTGAGCAGCGCGAGGGTTAGGTTTAGAGGGCATCGCGGCCCAAATGCAATGAACATGACTAGTTCAGAGCAAAGGGGGCCCATTAGCTAAAAGCAAGGGCAGGACTGAGAAAGACAGATAAACTGGAAAAATTAAATCATTTGAGAATTGGGTTTGTCAAATTCACAGCAGACAGTTTCCAGAAAACTCAACTGTCTGTAGAAAGAAACACCAAAAACTTGGTGTTGACTAGTTGGCTTTGGTGCAAAAGCCTTTGAAACCACAAAAACCCAAACAACTTCAGGACAAGTCCACTGCACATCGTCCGATACGTGGATTAGACAGCCTTGCTAACAACAACAAAAAACAGAATCATAAGCTCTGGCGCAACACAATCCACAGGCTCCAGTACATCAACTACCGGTACAGGAAGTCTTGTCAGCAGTAGGAACTTTAGGAATCTCTGGATATGATGAAAAGAACACCAAATTAACATGTATGAAGCTCGAAAGTTGAAAAACTTTAGAGTCAATTTTGTACTATGAAAAGCTCCAGACACATAACTACCTACAGTACTCGTAAGTCACTAGCACCAGAGTCGGTTGCACAATGGCTTTCCAGCCTCAAGACAACAGCATCCAACATCGGAAGTCAATAAGAGAACAAAATTCTCATCAACTAAGTAGGTTATCTCACAAAAAAAAAAATAATGTTCTTCTACAGGGGCCAAACGGCTTGAGCAATGGCGAATTGTTCGCACTGTTGCTATGACAAAAAGGAGAAGAAAAAAATCACAACTCCAACTGTAGCCAAAACACTTAGCAGAAATTCTGAATTCCATACAGCAATGCTGAGACGAGCAAATCTGAACAGGAGTGGAAGAAAATCATTTTAGACAATATTTGTAGCAAGCAAGGGAACAAATAAAGATATCAAATCTGACTCTCATTATATGCATCTCTACCAAAAAAAAATCGTGTAAGGCTGAAATTTCGGAACCTGGCGCTTGTACCACGTGACAGCTTCGGTAGGATTTTGAAGTGAATGGCTGAGGGTGATAGGAGGCCGTGATTTGAGTTATGAGTGAAAAACTCAGCTACTCGCTGGATAATACTACAACCCATAGACAAGAACTTCAAAAATAAATAATAATTGTCATTAATCCAAAGCAACAAGAAGATCCTAGAGAATTATGAGCTTGCAAGTTGAAAGTAGCAGAGACTTGGCAGCAAAGACTGACCTATTCCAGGCCATGTAATCAAAACCCAATAGGGCACTGACTAGATAACAATTAAAATAATAGACAAGTGCTAGACGATTTCCTTCATTGCGAATGCTACTCATGGTTTTGCTACTGATATATTAGCCTACACCATCACATTTTACCTTTACTGCGCCCATACTCTCTAACATTTGACTCCGTCGATAGCAAACCACAGGTCAAAAGGTAGAGGATGATCGACACATATAAAAGAGCGACTGCAATTTGGGGGCAGTCGGGCATTGATTACGAGAGAAGCCCACCATCAGAAGCCCTGTCAACCTAGAGCAATGCGCAGTATCACGCCCACAGACACCATTCATGCATCTGAAGGTTGGTATACAAGACACAAATAATCTTACCAAGAATTTCTGACCTTACAGGGTTGATCAGAACCAGAAAAAAGCTACTTTTCAAAACCAATCAAAAGTAAGCACAGAGGGAATCGAGTAATAGTTCAGCCTACTATAAGAAAAAGTTATGACCAAATGTAATTTCATAAATTACAGTGAGAAAATTACGACACAAAATTAGCGACGCATATATAGTAGATATAACCATAACTTCAATGATGAAAGCGCTGCAGAGCAAAAACAACAGATGTGCCATGAATTATATGGCACATGGACAGCACGTCTTTAGCACACGCCCTGCAACAAGACGGCCCGGTGAGTCCAACTGACAACAGGTATCTACTAAGGCTATAGCGAAGCGACAGCCAAAGGTGCTAAGGCGCAGCAGAGAAGCTGATGCACCACATAATCTTATGATACATTAGGTATCATGATGCACACATTAGGTAGGTATCAATGTTAATGAAAGAAAATGCATTATATTTGTCACACTACAGACAAAGACCTAAATATAAGGTGTAGGTTCAATAATCAATGGCATCGCTTAGCTCAATAATCAACTCAAACGGCCCAATCCACCAGCCGAGCTTCCTAGCCGACAACGACATTAACCTCAACAGGAGTTCTGAAGAGTAAAATCATGCAAGATGAAGCTACACAGTAAAGGAACTACTCTAAAATTGGTAAACTCATCTCCATAGCAGGAGGAAGGAAAATTCGAGGGACATTCAATAACCATTCACTGCATTTTCATACTGAAAGAAAAATTTTTTCAGTAACTTTCAGCTGCAAAAAATTGACAAATATACAAAGCTGCAGATATCCAGAAAACGACTCCTCCATAATGTATAACTAAATGTTTCCAGTGTCTGTAAACTTACGGATGTATTATTTCTTTCTTGTAGAGAAGTGTAAGAGCAGCGAGCCAAAGCATGCATTACAGTAAAGGTAAACTGCACAATGGATAAAAGTGACTAGCTGCAAGTTTTTTTTTTTTTTTACTTCATCATGCACTTTGGTATTCAAAACTTACGCACCAAAGTTTTCTGCTTGAACTTTCACACAGCATTCAGGCATGGGAAGATGATAAAGTAGGTACAAGTACTTACCATTCGCCGCCTCTTGTTCGGAGGCTGTCCATAAGACTGAGGTGGACCGCCAGGACCCATAGGCTGCATCGAATGAACACTTGTTATTGACAAAGTTTATTGAAAGTAATAATAATGAATGTTCTTTAATTAACCATAGAAAACGCTTATGGTTACTACTAAAAGAAGCTACATACATTAATAAGTAAAGGGCGTAGGTAAATTCTACACCATAACTATGTTCTAGAGTTAACAAGCAGGTACATGAAAAGATCACAGGATATGACTAGTGTAAGAACTTAGAATTACACAACTGGGCACCCGCAGACTGGCAATGAAACCAAATAGAGCACACGCAGCCTCTAGACACCCTGAGTGCTACACAGAAGCACAACGCAAAATAAACTCCCAGCCGATTTCAACGCCGACATACATGTTTCACAATGCAAAGAAATGCATCTTACAAATGTGACTCAATGTTGGTCACACAAGTAGATTGCAAACAAGACTGCCGACCAGAAAATCTCGGTACTTCATGCGAAGGCGAACAGAAGGCCGGGCAGTCGGATTACTATATGAGGCCCTCAGAATCATACCGTACCAAGCACCTTAGTTAATTAAGGAGCTAAGTAGAGTAGGTATTATTCTTAGGGCCTCAAATCTTATTAGTGTTCTGAGCCCAATAGATAGTGTAGCAATGTTGTAGCGTCAGTGTCGGTCGGAATTGGGTTGAGGCGCCCGGGATGTGGGGATGGGTTGAAACAAAAAAAAAAAAATTTTGAAAAAATAAATATGATAAACAGGCGGGCCATACATTACTTAGCTACAAAGCCACGTCGTGTGCCAACTAAAATAAGCACACTCCTCCTATTTATTTTTTTCATATATATATTCAACTCACCCCGTCCGGCCGGGTGTCTCAACTCACCCAGACCAACACAATTCAATGCAAAGGTAGTAGGTTTAGCTAAATGTGAAACTACAGTTGTGCAGGTGATGCACTTTTTAAAATATTTTTATAGTGATTTTAAAAGCTTAGTAATTATATTTTTCAAAACACAAGTTTGTTTTCAATGCAGGAAAAGAGATGCATAGCCTATAGTAGGTTAAAGTAAAGCTGCATTCCTATGCATATATTTACTCAAATATAGCTAATAAGATATGTATGCATTTCAACATCAACAAAGAATCAAATCTAATACAACGAGGAGAAAAGATATATAATTTTCAGATCAATAAAATAATTACCATCATATTGCCACCCCAACGACCGTAAGGCCCCATGCTCATGTCCATGACGGGACTCGCGACAGCACCTCCCATCATGTTTGGTCCCCTTCCAGGCACTGCAACATAAGAAATTACCTTGCTAGATGCACAAATACAAGTTTGCATTCTCACAGAAAGGAAGGCACTAAGAGTAAACTCCAGGTAAAAATTTGTCAGTCTCAGGGGTTCAATGAAGGTCTAGACTCCAAGATGCATCAACTATGCATGTACTTGAAACCCTAATGATAACTAATAGGTGACTTTGAAATAAAAATATATTTTCCAATTAAGGAGGTCTTGGTGAAGGTACAGATGAATATTCTAGACTGTGGTAGCTCCAACAAGTTTTAGAACCCCTGAGCTTGAGTAATAATGGAGTTATGGAGTCAGGAAGCTGGACTTTTTACCCCCGGGACCAGCGGGTGTTCAACTTCAACTCCCAAGCTTCAGATTCCAAACTCTGACTCCTTAATCAGCTTAGATGGTCACTAATACTCACTATGATTAAATTACAAACTTTCTTCAGACTAATGGCACCAATGGATATGAAACTCAGACTCTATGCACCTAAAATCCTTTAACTCGACTACCCTCATGAAACTGCAACAATTTAAACAAAAGTGTGGCACTTGAATAGTCCAGGCGTCTAACTGTACTTAGCTGAATGAGATCATGGAAACGGCATTGTTGCATTGACACTCAATATAAATATATTCATATCATACTATGCTGAAACTACAATCTCATTTTTTAGAATTTCTGATTCTTTTGCTTCAATAAAAATTTGTTTGAACAACAGTTCTTCCTGAGTATTGGGTCACAGCTCTACCGTCGAGAGCAACCAGAGAAATGTTGCAACTTAATATGCAAAGCCACTAACTACCACTACATGTCAACTTCCTTCCAAAACACCCAACAGAATGAAGAATCTAAGAAAATTAACGCAGATGCAAACGATCAAGTCGAGTCAGGAGTGACGTTAGTAACTTAGGGACTGATGAGATCACCACAACCAGTAACCCCACTCAAAATAAACAGCACCAATGTAGCCAATCAAACTCCAAGTTTTGGAAATACAAGCACAAGAAGCTGGAGTCACAATCATAAAGTAGGGCTCATAAGTACCTACCTAGCGCGGCCGCCAGCAATGAATGGAGACTTTTAATACAGGGAAATCCAAATACGCAACATACTCACCACCAGCACCCATAAAATTGGACTGTCCCCACATTTGCTGTTCATGGGCCATCACTGGAGATATGCCTCTATTCCCAGGAACCATGCCACCTTCCCATGGGCTGCAGATAGGAAATAAGCAATATTATAGTAGAAATATTATCATGGACCGAATGATACTGAAGTATGTATGTAGAATGTGAAGACTTAGTTCTCAATAAATTTAAAGGAATTAGATGCATATAGGTAATGTAGCAATACCATAAGATCGTTATAGATTACACAGAACTGCAAACTAAGATTACAGTAACTAAAGGTGTGCTGATACCATTGTCATTGATAGGTAGCTACCCGATATATTGGTCATGTTTGTGGTATCAGCTAAAAACTGTTCAACATTGCCATCTCAATGATTCTTTCAGCAAAATGAAGAAAGTTTGGCAAATGTTTACTTCCCGACCACTGGAGCATTACTAAACGTATATATTGTATGTAATCCCAATAAATTCATGTGCTGAGTCTGACTTGATAGATCACAGCTGTCAGAATGGTTAGTTTTTTATATAGGTACCTATTTGACTTTTAAGTTTCCTTTGTTTTTCCATGAGAAAAATAACCAGAGTTATGAATAATCAAGCTTGCCAGCCACCTTTGGTTAGGTTCCTAGGGAGTCCTATGGGGTCGATAACAAGCCTGTAAGACGCCAGTTATTTTTTCCCATAGAAAAATAAAGTGAACTTTAAAATATTTATAAAACTACGCATTTCCGACGGCTCTCATGGTTATATTCTGACTCAGCACATGAAAATAGCCTACATGAGATTAATTATCGTATACCTTTTAACTCTACACTGGTCTTAAAGTAAACATTTACCAAAAGTTCAAACTCTGTAGGTGTCATTTCCTTAGCTGTTGTACGGTGCTCAGATCTTGCAATTTTCTTGACAGAAGTTAGGCATGCTAGATTGGCTCATTCCAGAGAAATAATCTAATCCAGTTAGTGAACCTGTACATGACAAACTATATTCTTGAAAGTACCTAACTCTTCATTTATTACAATTTTGGATTGGTTTTCAGGTATTACAGTTGTTACCGATTGGCAGTTGCCGTCCACATCAAAATGAATTCATTGAATGAGCTGCAACTAGTCTCAAACTCCAAACACAAGCTTTGGATTCGACTTTAACACTCGCATTGCAAGCATTAGTTGCATTAGCCATTATTATAAGAATGAGCTTTAGCACAACGCACTGACTAGCAAAAAATACATCATCCCACAAAAAAGAAATAACATGAAGTGCATCAAGAAAAATGTGGAACCCAATCACTGCATTGCTCGCACACAAGATCATTGCGCATTGGAAACTGCTAGTCAGGAAAGAAGAGGAAGAACAGAAGCAGCTTCATTAAGGGATGGAGATTTAAATACAAGGAGGTGATTTAAATACAGGGAATGATGTATTGTAGGTCTCAGTCAGGTTTAACACCATACCCATAA
>LQNS02000141.1:32411812-32427096 GCA_001587735.2 Parhyale hawaiensis | reverse complement strand
AGGTAAGGCTAGGCTGAGTCATGTCCAGTTAAAGAATAAATAAATGAGAACATAACCTACAGCGTGTAATATATCAGAAATAAACGTAAACTTTTATAGTTATGCACGCAATGTCACGCATCTCTTTAACATTACTCCCCATTGAACTAATAGAACCTGGCCAACTCTAACGTAGCTTAAAACAACCTATCCATTTATGAGTGATTCAATTCACTTATTGGTTAGGCATTGCGTGCAATGCTTGGTGACATTTACTGCCTGTAATATGTGCATAAAATACTCTGAGACTCAATATAAACTGCTAACACACGAGCAATTTTCACATGCTGCTAGCATTGAAACGAAGTTCAAATGCATCACACACCTTAATAGATCCCTATTATTTATGAGAATAAACTTCACAGTACGTAAATAGTCAATTTACATTGTTTTTTCAGAGTACGCATCCGAATGCAACACCATCGCTGACCATCACCCTTCGCCCCTCGCACTGTGGCCTGTGACCTTCCACGCCATTGGCTGCCTTGAGACTGTACTTGCTGAAAGGTTCAGGAAATAAATTCGCGTGCGGGGCTTGCCACTCGCTGGGCATCATCGCTCCATCTCTGCGGTGAATAATCTGTGGTGGCTTGTGCGCTGCTTGGTGGGTTGCTGGGGAGGGTGGGAGGGGGGGGGGCGTGTTCAGGGGAGCGTCCTGTCGTGTGGTGGGTATGACATGGCCCATTGCACTTCACTCAAACCCTCCCATTTTTGGTCCCTTCAAGACTATGGTCCGATTGGGGCGTGGCCCCGCTTCGGTGGTAGCGTGGGCCACGGCCTGCAATACTTGCTCGCAGGATCAAACGCCATCACTATTTCCTCCATGCTGTCAGAGAGGGTGGTGTTCAAACTCCGCCCTCTTGTAGGTAACTCAACAACAACAACAACCGACATATAGGTTATTCAGTTTGCTTTCATAGTCGCAACAGCTGAATAATTTTAAGATATTTTATCATGTACGTTGAGTTAATGTTAATTCTGAAGGCGATAGGTAACATCTAATACAATATTCTGGCTGCTTGTTAGATTCATTTTTTGTCACGTTGTTGAGCCTACAGCCATTACAACCTCGTTAATTTGAACGGAGCTCGACGTCAGTTGACCATCGATCCATTATCACGTGTGAATATGGAGGCGAGATTTTGTGCCAAATATTTCGCTCATTTGCGAGAGTTTCCTCAGCTTTTGGCCAGCATGTGTACCAGTTTTTGAAGTGACTCTTGGAACTAACTGCGTTTCGTATCCTTCACACTCCCAGATCTGTATATGTAACTCTAGAAGTAAGACAAAGAGAAAGCCCAGTTAAGCCGAGTTCAAATGTTATCCATCTTAACGCATTCGCTCATGCACTTATAATGACTTATTCGAATGTGTTCCTGTGCCCTAGAAATAGCAAAAAAGTGCACTATTTTCTGAGTTTTATGTCACTTCATATTTGAAGATATATCCGTGACTTGCCAGTGACACTTGCAGTGAAGACTGATTGGCGGTTAGAATTTAATAACTTTGGTGGCGTACCCAAAGTTGTGCTGACATCGACACTATACAAAAACATTCGGACGAGTGGATGAGTGAACGCGTTGATATGAATGGCATGTGAACTCGCCCTTAGGTGAACCCATTGAATACGAGATCAATAACTGCTTTCTCTATTTAATTATCCCAGTCATAAGCTGTACAATTGAACCATCTTGAACCATCGATATGTTGACTCGTCGCTGTATTAATTGCTATGTTCTCCCCTTTTGGAGTACTGCTGCGCCTTAGTCTGGGGTTGTCATCTGGCTTTGCTTAACCGAGTGATTCGCCGTTGTGCGTTCATCCTAGATGGTGTTGTGCCTTGTGATCTGGCGTATCATCGAAGAGTTGGTGGGGTCTGCTTTCTCTATGAAATATTTCATGACCCGAGTCATCCACTGGCGGCTATCCTTCCGGAGCCATTTGCTCGAGTGAGGTATACTCGGCGTACTGGTGCTCTTCATGAGTTTGCCTTGAAGCCTGTACGATGCCGTACAAGCCAGTATTCTCGTTCGTTTTACCATCGTATGTAGAAGTTTGGAATGATATTGATGGCTCTGTCTTTGCTGGTGCGAGTGTTGGCAGCATTAAGCAATCTGTGAATAGAGCAATTCTGTGATCTCTCATCTTCTCTTTTTATTTATTTTTTTTTTTTTGCTTGCTGGCCTGGTTGCGTAGAGGTTTGTTAGCCTAATGGAGTTTCCTCCTTTCTCTCCTCGGCAGTCTAGCGTATCTTAATTAATGATAATCTTTCTGTGAGTACTTAATTAATCAAGCATATTGAAAAATAAGAACTATCATTATATTTATTATTATTATTGTAAACTGTATAGCAGCTGCAGCGGCCATACCACACGGTTAAAGAGGGCGAACACAAGCCACCTCTCTCCAGTCCCTCGATCCAATTACTCTGGCGGGACCTTCACACCGAGCTCCAGATAAGAGCACCCACGGCGCACAAAAACACCTCAGCGCTCAGACATTTATGGATCGTAAACCAGTTTATTTGTGCGCCCTAAACCGGCTGTGGGAATTCTTCCGCCGAATAGCTTTACGAAAGGCATGCTGAAAGTTTGAGTTATCGTGTCAGTTTTGATGTAGGAACTACACTTTACGAGTTGTGTTTTCATAAGTCCTTGTTTCGAGCCACCGTTTAATTTTTGCTATCATAGAAGACTATGACGCTCAAAATAACCTATTAGGTACCAGTCACTTTAAGCAACCATCGCGGGTACTTGAAGCAAGTTTTCCTCGACGAAATGAAGTCGTTCCAACAATTTACCGCTGGCCGAGTCTCCAGTAGACAACTCAGCTATTGTTAGAGAATAATTAAAGTCCACGGAATGAAAAGGTTGTTGTTCGTTGTTGACATGAGCATTTATTGTATGGAAGTAGGCACGAAGAATTAGGACCAGACTTTAATTGTTTGGTAGAGGAGAAGAAATATCTTGTGGATGCATTTTAAAATCCTTAAATGAAACTGCCAATGGCCAACTGTAAATATGAAGATATACTAAGTTTTTATAATTAACATAGCCGCTGTTCGCTGACTTAAGCATCAGATAACACGTTAATTCTCCTATTTTTGAAAAGAAGGATGCAGGCAGCTATGCGGTAACTGTAAATAACTGAACTTACGACATTCAGTAACGTTCCATGAATTTGAGATCTCGCTTGACGTGTGCGCAAAGGCAGTCTGTAAATGAGCAATAGATCCTTAACAGTTTTATCTGACGGTTGTTCAAACTACATTTATGTAGCAAAATGCAAACTAGGTGCAATTCATACTTTAGCTTTGCATCATTTTCCACACGGCCGGGCTTTCACAACAATCGTTTTATGCCGCTGCTGGTCAATACTGTATGGGAATTGTCTTAGGTTCACTCTATAGCCTTTTGTATCCCGTACGCAGTACAAAGTATTCGAAATTTAAAGTGACATCGAAAGCTTCCCAAAGACATAGCTATCTGACAAAAGCCCTCTGATTTGACACTTAGTATTTTAGCAAACGTAGTGTTCGGCAAATGGTGGAGTTCACAGCTTATACTGTAGGAACAAAGAAGCAAAAACACCTTCGAACACGGGCATGTGGCCCACCTCAAAGGATGTGTTTGGTTAGTTAAGACATATATAGGTTAGGATACGCTCTGTTCAGCTAGAATAGGTGTCTAACTTAATTTATAGTCATACATATTTCGAAGAGCCGTTGGACTGAGTCCGAATATATATTTTGCGGTCCATGTTGGGTACGGCAATTCACAAAATAGTCGTTATGAGCATGAATATTCATTTTGCCCACGGATCTAGGGATTTACGCGATACGGTACTCTACGTACGTGCCACCGAAGGCGGCCGTAAAAGTTTATATAGTGAACACAGAACAGTTTGATGTAGCACGTCATCATCATCATCATCATCATACTGTTGGAGTTCTGATATAAATGTATTTTTCTAAAGAATATATATATATTCTTTATGATTATATAGAACTACACGATCAGAAAATGTACTTGGAAGCATTCTGTGCGCAGTACTTGTTCTGGTACCTATTTTAAAATACCTATAAGATTTTATCTTGAATTAAGATATATTGTTCTTCGCACATTAATCAAAGACAAGGCATGGACCTACTCGAGTTCGAGGGAGGATGTGTGTTGGATTCAGAAGAGATGGAGGGGGACAAATAACACTCAGATTTTGTTTAATTTTCAAGCCTAAAACTGTAGGTTTATTGACAATTTTCACAGCATGATATCTGCATTGCATTGTAAACTTTATCCTGCTGTTTGAACAGAACTAAATTTTCGACTGTTTCAAGCAATATTTCCTTGCAATTAATGTCTGAAAAATTTGATCCGAAGTGACGAATCGAACGGTTGTAATTAAAGTTAACGACAAGTTACAGCTAATCTCATGATATTATCTTGATGGAATCAAACAAGTCGAAGTCTCATTTGGTGTAACGAATGGAACCCAATCGTCTCAACCGTTACAGTTCCAGTCACTGCATATGGCGACACAGTCGAGTTCATTGCTAATCTCATGCCAGTGGTAGAGGTCAAATTTTTATTACGACCGTGCGCCTCCACAGGAGCCAAAATAAACCGCATTATCACCCTGCAGATTTGAATATTAAAGTCAATGGTCTACAGCGAATAGGAGCGATATAGACGCTGCCTGGACTGCCTGCTCGCAGTGGGGAACAGCCGCGCCGAGGCTCGGGATCATCAATTCATTAGGATCGTGCAGGCTCAGAGGGAGTCCGGTGAATTGACGGGGGATTCTCTTGCTCCACTGCTTTAGGTGTCATGGACTAATTGATGAATCTAAGCAGTCTTCTTGCCTTTTAAACTATATAAGAGTACAACACTAGAACCTAACTCTGGAGAGACACGATAGGAAGATATGTGTAGTCAGACTCCTGAATCTTTATAGTTAGTTTAATCAGCACATTAGAGAACTACGTGTTCCTCTTCTTTAATAGTTTAGCACCGCCCGTCGATGAGAGTACCACTGTAGCACTTATGTACAAGTCTAAACTGTGCTCTCGGCAGTGTAATCGAAAAGATTGAGCGTATTTTAAGAGAGTAAGTATTGGCTTCTTCTTGTAGCTTTCTATATTAACTAAACAACCCACACAGCTAAACAACCGCATACTTGTCACTTTTCTCCTAATGAAAGCACATGGATCGTTTGGTTAACGTTATGCCTCCAATAATAATGGAGGCATAACGTTAACGTTTGGAGGCATAAATCGATATCCCAAGCAGAGGATGCAAGCTAGGTAACATGCAACAGTAACTAAATAGTTTAGTTTGCTGTGCAATTATTTTCTACAGCATTTATACATCGTTTCATCAAATGGTTCTCTTGCAGAGGGTGTCCCACAAGTTTTCACAGGTACGAAAATTATTTTTTAAAATGTTCTATTGCTATCTGCTTCCTGTTACGTGCGTTTACCACCATGCTCCCTCCTCCTGAACCTAGATATCCAAGAATATGATTTTCATACACAACTCTTCACTCTAACGCTTCTCTGTTCAAAGGCATCTGTAATATTGAAAAAATATAAGGTAATATAATCTTCAGGCCGTATATTTAAAATTTGTGGAACATCCTAAATAAACGATCGCCGAGGTATTACTCACACTGTTGTAATGAGCAAAGCTTCTCTCTTTACTTCATCACTTTAGGAATCAGAAACCTCACTGTCTAACCCAATAAGAAATTTATAGGCATTTATCCGATGTTATCCGATACCGCTCACTATTTACTCGTGGGCAGCCGAAAAATTCCTATGAATTTCCGATTGGGATAACCCTTTGCCACACCCTAACTAAATTTTTGGCCGCAGCAGAAGCTGATTCGCGGTTTTATGGCTTCTGGGGCATCCCAGAATTAAGCTAAAGTACCTTATTAACTACATCTTTCTATCGCTCAAGCATTTTACCAAATATACTAAATGACATTCGCATCGCCGCACCTCCATGCATCATTCACTGCTGCTTTCCTCTTTAATAACCTTTCTGCTCGTATTTAGTTAGCGCAAAATTGGCCAAACGGCTGGGACAGGATTTCGATTTATCGTCTGCGAGTGAAGAAAAGCAATTGTTCACGCTTGGTTGCGCAGCGACCTGAGGCATGACTCTTCTCTATGACGGCGCGCAGCATCCGTAGACCGCATAAGCTTTCGCTGCACTCGCGAGCCTGGCCGAGGAATGAAAGAAATATCAGGGCCCCGCTCGAAACTCCAGCGTGTTCCCAAAACGTACTCTGCAAATTATCAATTAACGAAAATACCAAAGATTACGGTATATGTTCATCGATGGCCTACTTGCGTTACGGCAGGATATTCACGTGCAGAGAATGAATTGAGACTGTATTTGTCGAGATCATGTTGTTTTACAAAAAAATGTGATGGATTAGATAGAGAAGAAAGCTTCTATGCTGAGACTAATGAAAGCACATAAAATTTGAACTTATCTACAATTAGTTTTAGAAACAGGTTTAAATCCTATGCTTGCTTGACAGCGTCCAAAATTTATTATACCGGTAGTAATGTTATTAATAAAAGTAACGGAACGACTGATCCACTGCTGAGCTTTTGGCACAATAATTTCAGGATAATAAATACGGAGGTGAAAGTCCTCAATTTTATTTTACAAGTATGTATTTAGCGCGTGGTACATCCGTGTATCTTTATATACGCCTCATGTGTTGATGAGCAGCCGGATATGCTATGTAATATGTATGTTATATATTGCAGTACGTCCTGCACAATATGAGCCCATTTCAGTCGGGTATAATTTAGGATGACAAAATTGGATAATTTCACAAACGTTCCAGAGGGTTGATGGGGTATTAAATTTGTATCCTCCATGTCTGAGGTAAGCCATGTAGGTAAATGGCCATAACTTGCTCTCCCGCTTGTAGCTATACCCTGTCGGAGCACTGTTGAATTCAAACAGGGTCCATCTATTGAATAAGCGGCTATTTCCTGAAAAAAATATAAGATTCTACAGGCCATCAAAAGGAATAATTTATCTACTTGACAGAGACGTTAGTGATCGCTTGCGCAATAACGGCCAAAAACTCAAACATATGAAGATCGAATGAGAGGCGAAAGCTGGAACACAAAAGGCAACATCTGCAATTTCTTCCAATTTATAAATAACTAATCTAGTAACTAGCATCTATGCTAGTTTAGTTGATAGACTACTTAAAAAATCGATCAATTATGCTCAGGTGCCTTACGCATTTAGGTAACATAACTGGATTATTCTAATGAAGTTTGATCACATACCACGTATGAAAAATATTATGGAAAACTTTACAGTATACCTATAGAAAAATCTAGCATATGAAAGAATATGAATTCGACTGCTCTGTGCCACAGAACTGCTTAGTAGTTGATTTTTTTGTTAATTTATAATCTTGTAATGGGCATATACACACATCATGCATAACATTTAACTTTTGAAAGAGCTTGTATGCATTATGCAACCGACGAAAAAAAAAATATTTTCCCACTCAACATCTTATAACAAACAACTTTTGCTTCCATTGCGGTCTCCACTGGTACATTCACCTTTGGCTTCAAACCAAAGCTGAACTATCCCTTCCTTAGAACTGTACACAATCGCGGTCCTCCGTTGTACAAACACCGCTTACTTTGAGCACAACTCAGCCCTGGATTTAGTTACACAAGGATCAGTCCTCATTAGCACACATGGCCGTCGCTGGAGCACTGCTTTGCTCTCTCGGTTCCATTCTGCAAAGAAGAACCAAGCAATGGCCATAATCTGCCGCAAGTTAATACGATGAGCTTGTCAGCGTGGTGTATTCTCCTCGCACTAGGAGGCAATGGCGCGCTAATCTGTCTCTCGCCGAAGATGAATATCTTGGCGTGTCAGTCGTGCCTGTGGTGTCGACTTTCGGTCGGCCATGAGCGCCTTTCTCAGCTCTCTCGAGCACGTCTCGCCCGCCCTCAACCTTTCCTGGCTTTGCTCAACCAATTGACTCCTTCGTCACGATCCTAAATGACCTGTAATGATAAAGTTCAAATGGACAGCAATGACCCATTGTGTTTAGGGTGTACACCACACTCAGGAATATTCTCCAATTTACGATCATCGGAGGATTTTCTTCAAAAAATAAGCTTGGCATTTGATGCGAAGTGAAACCTTTGAGTGGGCAATGAGCAGTGTGTTGCGTGCTGGCCCTGCACATCTCAATGAAATGATAGAGAAGCTCCGCTGAGCAATAATTGGACGGAGAAAGAATTGCCCCCAGACCATAACAACTGCATTGATCTAGAGAGAACATGAATATATAGGATTTTTGTCACTGAGTCTCTAACTTTTACCCATAGAAAATTAGCTAGAAAATATTGAATAGTTCCAGTGTGCAACTGAAGCCATAAATACAATTCTTGCAAGTTTTTTTAGTTTTCTAATTGGAAGTTTTCACTAGACATTACCACTTAGCTAGGATTACCTGTAGAACATTCGCAAGAATTGCCAAAGCTTTTTTTTACTGGCGATGCAATTTGGCTCCAGTGTTTCAGAAAAAGAAATACTGTGATTTCTGCGAATGTTAAAGACTGATTACGGTTTCTAGGGATACCGTCAAATGTGCAAGGCTTAAAATAAATTGCAGAGAAGGTGGAAAAAAGCGTCTCCAATTTATTGGCTTCTTTTGCGTACTAACGCAGTCACGCTCATTTATTCAGTGTTAACTCACTCATCAGAATTACCGAAGACTATTGGCATCTCTCTATATTCTATATTTATATATTATCTATATAACTGCATCCGAAAAAATGACCTCTTTAGGGATTCACCGTTCTTCCCATGCCCACTTATTCTTTGGTACGCTGGGTACCACCGTACCAATCAACAAATATGAGACCACTCTACCAAACAGGCCTCATTAACTGAGACTGTTTGCCCAAGTCACCTAGTGCAAACTTATAATTATTTATAAAATCATCCCTACAATTTAACGGCACTCTCTTATTTTACTATAACAGTTCTTGCTCTTGCTGTATTGCTACGCGGCAAAATCCTTTGCAGCGAGGTAGCAAAACCTGGTTAAAACGCCAAGATATGCCTTCAATTGTAATTATTATCATAGCCAAACTGGACATTGTTCTATAAGAAAGGACGCCTTCCTTCCATCAGCCTGTCTCTCTTTACGGTGAAACTCCAAGAGCAGCTTTTTCTCCCTTCAAGGATCTTTCGTATACTGCTTGTATCAGCATATAGCAGAATAGAATTAAGGTGTTGCAGATTATATGTATCATTTTTTCCATAAACTGTTTTCCATTAGAATACTTCCATTAAAACAAGGAGTGGCAAACTATGGTACGCGATGGGACTACAGTTTTTTTTTTTACATAATGACTGAAACAATTTTAGAAGAGATACATTAGCATTTAGCTTTAGAGTAAGTTTATTTCTTCACCTTTGTAAAATGACCTCACTATGAAGCATCACGTGTATCTGGAACGATTGTACAGTACAGAAAGATAGTTCTTATTGGCGCTTGTTATGAGCATGTACTGCCCTGTCTGTAGCCTTCCTTGTGGAGAACGGCGCCCAGGACGCCTCCCTTACAAGAACAGGTTTTGCCAGAACTCCTGCAGGGTTGGCTGTCCCTTGATGAAGTTACTCTTCCGACGATCGGCTGTCTCTTGATGAAATTTAACTCTGTCAACGATTGGCTGTCCTATGACGAAGTTTATCTCCTCCTACGATTGGTTATCGCTTGATGAAGTATGACTCCACAATCGGCAGTCTCTTGATGAAGTTAAATAGTTTCCACGATCGGCTGTCCCTTTATGAAGTTTGGCCCTTTCGACGATCGATTGTCCTTTGATGAAAGTTAACTCTTTCGACAATTGGCTGTCCTTTTTTTTATGAAGTTCAACTCTTTCAACGATCGGCTGTCTCTTGATGAAGTTTAATTCTTTCTACGATCGGCTGCCCTTAATGAGGCTTAACTCTTTTGTTACGTAAGCGCAAATTTTCAAAGAGTTTTCATATATATGCCTAGGTAAAATGCCTTATATTAATTATACCAAACTATTTGCATTTCATTTTAAATACTAAACAAACCTAAGTATAATTATTGCTTCCGTCACGGAGTTAAGACGTTGTTTTTGTCGAATTGTCAGTCAGTCTCTTTATCTGACTGTCACCAAGATAATTCAAAAAGTTTTGACAGATCTTTACGAGATTAGCAAGGATTGTTAGGCATGCCGACAGTAACAGATGATTAACTTTTGGTGAAGATCCATCCATTTAACCGTTTGTTTGCCTGCCTCTTTTTCTCAGTACCACAACTCAAAAAGTTGTGGACAGATTTTTTATGCTATTTACAAGAGTTTTTAGTATATCACGAAGAGTAAATCACCAAATTATCTGATTATCAGTTAGTTCGTTTGTTTATTTATGAGTTTTATTTTGTACATATTAGCAAAATAACTTGGAAAGTTATGGACGAGTCCTTAGGAAATTTGCAGGGATTTTTAGGCATGTTAAAAGTAACAGATGATTACGTTTTGGTGAAGATCCGTTGAACCGTATGTCTGCTCGCCTTTCTCTTTTTCTGTAGTACCATAACTCATAAGGCTACGATCGAACGGATTTTTAAGAAATTCACATGAGTTGTTAGGTATATTGCGAAGAATAAATGATCAATTTTTGTGATAATCAGTTTGTTTGTTTGTTTATCTTAATTGTGCTCCATTTAAGTTTGTTAACAATAGAATTCAAAACGTTATGAACGGATCTTTATGAAATTTACAAGAATTGTTATAAATGTTAAAATACATAGAAGATCAAATTTTGGTGATGACTGGTTGCTCTGTTGGTATGTTTGAGTAATGTTTGTCAGAATGTTTGTCAGCAACATACCTAACTCAAAAAGTTATGAATTTATCTTCAAGAAAGTCACAGAAGCAGTTATTACCGCCAAAAGGCACAAACAACTAAATTTTGGTGCTGATGAAAAGGAAATCATAGTTTCAGAACCAATTTCAATTTGTCCCTTACTGTTATCTTGCTTGGCGGAGATGTGCTCTCTCAGAGTGCTCTAGTTGTTAATATAAATGACAAAATTTTTAGCGACAGAATCAACAACTTCAGTGTGAGAGTAGAAAATTGATCCTGGTATACATCCACATTAACATTTTATACCTTCTAGCATAGTGAAAGCGTCCAATATTTTAAACAAGATCGTTGGAAATAGAGGGACCAATATAGGCCCATTCTCAGGGAAGAACCGAGGCTTAGTCTCCGGCCTTTTCCATGTTATTGATCATCATGTACTGAGCTCGCTACCCAAAAAAGTTGTCGTCCTCGGCTATCAAATATTTAGACTTGTTGGCACAGATTGATAGCAGACCACCAACATAGAAGTACACGACGTCTTACTCATATTTTTTTCAGTGCGCGAACTACCCTGCCTCGTCACCTGTCATCAGAATTATGGTGTTTCATCCTCAGAAGCGGGCTAGTCTTTGTTGAGCGAGTAAGCGTGCTGTCATCGGTCATTATTAGATAGAATGATGGATAAAAAAAATGCTAAAGCAAGACATCACTGTACTGTGTATGCAGAATGTCAGCAAGTGCACGTGCGCTTTGGTGCTCACTATCGCATTGAACTGCAGTGAGTGGATGCCTATAGACCATTCAAACTTTGCTAACTTGTGATTGATTTGTCTTTTGTCGATCGAAGTCAGGTCACAAAATCTGTAGTTATAAAATCATTACAAATCTCGGGGTGAAAGTGCCTAACCGGAACTTAATGGCGTTCAGGAAATCGTGATATCGTCACTTATCATGTACAAATTATCCTAAAGATCTAGGATCATCATTATACTTGTCATCATATTTTTCTGGCGCTCTTTGTATAAAACGGAGCATTTGGCCAGCCGCACATACTTCTTCATTCAGTGTAAGCACTTGTACGGATAGGTCTGCCGAACGTACGACTTGGTCTGTTGTACGCATGGCTAAGCCTGCTGTACGCACAGCTAGGTTTGCCGTACGTACGCCCAGGTACGCACAGCAATGGGTCCGGCGTATACGTATGGCGGCCACAGGCGCTCGAAGCCGCCGAGTGCCTTGCATTCCAGGCGTTTCCTGGAACCTCGAGAACAGGCCCCGTGCCCCGCTGTGCTTAATTCTCTTAATGCTTAATAAACACATAAACTACAGCGCAGCTGGATCATACAGGAGTGAAATGGCTTACTGTAGTAATGTGTAACTCAACTGACTGTGCAAGAAATGATAACCAATTTATAATGAGTCAGACAAAAGTACATACAGTCTTCGACGACCAAATGCATTGTCCAACTTATGCCAGGTCCGCCAGTCTTTTCTATGCATAACTGCTTAGATATTTATTCACACATTTATGGAGGTACTGTAGAGTACAAGTTCAACAGTTAAATACATAACTAAGAAATCTATATATAATTATAATTATTGGCTGTAACTTTGGACACTGAAGCGACGATGTTACCAATTGTTTAGTATACAGTAGTTGTTGACTGCTGAATTAACGATTTGTATATGCGTAAGATTCGGAAACACTGTACAAGAAAAAAAACTGCCTTTATTTGTAGATTAGCTGCAACCGACATGCCTTTAAAGTTTTCCAAAGAGGAACCATTGCGCTACCTGTTCCAATAACAAAATACCATGAGCAACGTCAACAAAGTTGAAATGAAGTAATCAGCATCGCCACCGGTGTGAACGTCAAACTCAAAAGTGCTGCTAAAGAGCACATTTAAAAATGTACTCGGAAAGTATAAAGTACTTTCAAAAATACATTATAATCTACGTTCCGAAACTATATTTATGCTGATGCCACAAGCCAGTCAAAAGAACGAGTATCGTCATCTTTTCATCCGAATGTGTTGATATGGCCATTTAAATAGCACACACTTGCAAAGAATTTTAGGTTATAAATCCCTCCAAATATAATGATATGCCCGAAAGTTAACTAACGGCACATGCGGAGTGAACTGAACTGACGGTAAACATTTTTACACCATTTTTTTTGCATTCTCAAAGCTGTGTTTACAAGAGTTCAACATAACGTTCGGACGAAAAGATGACGATACTCGTTCTTTTGACTAGCGTGTGTCCGCCATAACAGAGGCACTTGAAGTGTTGGTCACAGTACGGTACATTTGTATATAGTTAAGTACTTATACTTTGAACTTTAGAAGATCATTGCTCTCCAACTCTGAACCTAACCACCCATATAAACTCACTCTTCAGTCATTGGTTCTTTCCATGCAGAACAATGACGTACTTGCGCAAATTTACTATTATTGTTTCCATCTGCATAAAATGACGTGAAAAACTGTCACTCCATTTCAGAGTTTTCTCAAATTGCTAAACACTGTAGTAATATCGTAGAATTTCCAAGTAAAATTAGTGACTATGCAAAATCGCTGAAAGTTTCAGTGATTTCATGAAATCACTGATTTCACAATTTTACTGTAACATATATATAGACAGGGGCTTCAATTTCAAGTATGCAAAGTTATTATATCAGTCAGTGTCATGTAATCGAATGAACAAATTATGAAAATTTCCTCTTGGAAAAGTTCCATTGCTTTTTATGGGGTCTGTACTCCAGGTTTATTCATTTATTTTTTCACATCCGCGGGCTGCGATCAGTTTATGTGGTGAATATCTGTTGTCATTTGTCAGGCCAGTTGGCCATAGAACCAACCGATCGAAAGCCGGTTAAGAAAGATAACGAGCTCCCTTTTAATGACCAGCTGCAGAGATTCAGCTTCTTTAAAATGTCTTAGTGTGTTTTTATGTTTTACGTGCCATGCACTATAGTGGACGAAGGCAGGCTAAAAAAATGTAAAGCACAAAAAACGAGGAATTTATTACATGACGTACCATATTCTCCAGATCTTAAATACAGATACAAGCCAGTATATTGAAATAAACATTAAACATGTACTGCAGATGATGCTTTTTCTACAATGTTAGTCAGAGGTCTGCTAATTAATGTTCTCTATGAAGCAATGTTGCAACTGGACTCAACTGGATTAAAAGCAAGATAATCATTTGTTATAGAATCAATCTCACATATGGACTGAATAGAGACCCTGCCGCGTATTCATTATACGAGTATCTACTGATCTACCGTGATTTATACAGCTCGCTCTACATAAACTGTAAATGAATAAATGTATTTATTAGTAATCTGATCGTGATGCTAAAGGATACTAATAATGAAATCGTGACAAATATGAAGTTGGAAGAAGAATAATATAGTTGTTTAGAAATTATGTAATTTATTTTAAAAATCACATAATAATATCTTTTAATCTCGGTTATAGTTTCCCTCATTTTCAATGACCTTTCTCTAACGTTCCACTAACGTTTTGATGTCTACTTAAAAAACAAAATAAATGCGTTTTGAAGACAAACACACCATGACATTTTTCATTTCTGCAGTCCTTTTCACTGAAACTGATTGTGGACTTTGATTTTCATTTAACCATTAACAATCGGGTTGAGTATTGCTCAAAGAACTCATTTGTCATCTCCAGAGAGAACTGTTTCCTATAATGGATCCCCATGGTTCCGTGAATGCAAAGACGTACAGACATTTAATCTTTCGTTTTGTTGGCATCATTCAAAGATTTTGGAATGCAGTGTCCAAGTTTTGAGGTCTTCCCTAATCCGTGAAAGTTATTATGGTGGTATGAGTTGTAGTTATTGAACTGCTGAGATAAGTCTACTTATGAATTGTTTTATGGCCTATAGTGTATCTTTAAGGGATTCTTTCTCATTTAAATTTTGTCGTTCTGAAGCTGGATGATAATTGAGATTAAAATCGCCTGATTAAAACTGAGCAAATCTCCGTTAGCATTTCTAAACATTGTAAAGTTACGGTAACGTAAACGGTACAGTTCCTCGAAGAAGTACCGGTGTCGCGGCTCAGATTTTATTACTTTTATATATGATGCATGCCCAAATAATAGACAAACTCAGATGTTAGATTGAAGAGTAAAAATACAAAACCTCGGCAGCTATATGGTTGCATTCGTGCCTGCAGCTGTACAGCCTGGGCGCGGCCGGCCGGGTGGCACGAGTCTGAACTCTGGACATTCTCGGTGATGGTAAGTGATGGTGATGTGTACGCGCGGTGCGTGTGCGGGTCTCACGGTGTCTGCAGTGCAG
>LQNS02000141.1:32387681-32397890 GCA_001587735.2 Parhyale hawaiensis | reverse complement strand
GAACTCTCACTAACATAAACTATGTTATATAAGCTGTAAACATCAACCGACAGGGACATTAATTAATTAATTATATCAGACAGGAGGCACTAAGTATCTATAGTTGGTCCGTGTCGTCGTAATTACGACGTTGTAGCAATTATTTGTCGCAATAATTTGAGGACACGAGAAAGAATTTGAATGGAATTCACTCCACTAAATTTATTCACAGCGAGACAGGAAATTTATTGTCCAGCAATAAATGAGTAGAGTGAGAGATAAACCAACGCACACCGGATAATACTGATACTGTAATATTGTGTAACTTTCGCGCGCGTTTGTGTGCTATATATTACAACTGTTAGAATTAACTACCAACTACGTATAATAATATCATTTATAATGAATAGTGCAGCTCGTGAATAAACTTAGAATTTTTATCCCCTTCACTATACTAATGGTATCTGATAGAGGCTGTTGCCCAGGGGAACCCAAACTGCGAAACGTTCCTACTTCTTGCAACGTAACTTACATTACGTTGCAGCGACAGCAATTTAACTGAACTTGAAAATAAAACTAACATATACGTCTATGCAAATGTAAACTTCTTGGAACTATGAGAAGCTTCAGGGATGTTCAAAAATATACCGCTGACACTTGATATAGTAAAAAAAATCTGCAACGGATGATAGCTGATAATAATGAGCATTTTTCTTTGGCCGTAAACAAAGTGCAAGCCGGAATGGGACAGTGATCATTATAGGATTCGAAAGAACGTATCGCATCTGTGCATACCAGAACAGCTGACGTTAATTAGACACGTTTTCAAATTTTTACCGTCGAAGGCAGTGTATTGGTCAGTCTCCGAACACCAGCCGCTCCTGTTTACAAGCAGTGAGTCCAAAAGTTTGTCATATATTGTATACATTTAAAATTCTATGCGAAAGTGATCAGACTAAGTAAGGAATTCGTTTGTGTATAGGTGGTGTTACGTGTTACTAGCAGAGGAACCTGTGGAAACATCCACTGCACAGGAGCAATGTTCTTCAGTGATATCTCAGACCTGTATCATCCTATCTAATGCTGAAGGAACCTGTGGAAATTCTAGAGAACAAACAAATTAATCCTCAATCATGATGCCCTCATGATGCCCTCGGACCGTATCATGCATACAAAAGTTGAAAATTATCCCAAGTCAAGCCCGCTGCAGACGATAGCCTTATGACCCTAACAATGAAAGTCTAAGTATATATGTCTTGCCTCAGTCTTGCAAGCCTCAGCCATTCAGACGGCGCAGAGGCAAGCATCAGCTGCACTGAAGTTTGTTCACAAGTATTTTTAACATTCCATAAGTGAAGTGCATCAAGTGCAATATTGTTATCAATGAAAACAAAACAATGATAATAGTGAAAAAAAGTCACTGTTGCACTGGCGCGATTGCGTAATATAATAAAAAGAACGTTCAATCAAAGAAAACGGGAAACACCGTGATCTTGGCAGTTGCCAAGTATTAATTGCCACACAAGTTGAAAAACGGTGACTCAAATAAGCTCTGCACTCTACAGCAAAAAACATCAAAATACTAGTTAAAATACGGTTGCCATCACAGTAATTATTCTCGTACACATTTTTAAGTGATTTTGTGCGTGAAACGACGCCATGAAATTACCCAAGCGACATATCTGTATTGGGATTACCCAGGATGCCCCGCTTTAAAGGGAGTGACGTTATTGGCTGATGTATTTTTGTGTGACGTCACTATGCTTCAACTGTAGGTGCTTGCAAGCTCTATTGTTTTACGTAACTATTGGCAGTAGGTGAATTGTGCTGTCTGAGCCATGGTTGAACTACGTTAACATGGTTGACTGAGCTAATACCTACTGATAAAAACATTACGGTTGTACTAAGTTAACGAAGTAACGGAGGGACAAGCACAATTATTATCACTAATATAGTTCTGGTTAACCATTAGAATTTTGAGTAAACTAAAAATTACAAAGCCGTTTACTTTTCCGCTATTTATATGACACAGTAACGCATTTGGGCGACTATCAGAGAAAGCACATTACTGATTAAAAAACAGACATGCACTTTGATGCCCGCTGCAGAAGACAGATTTTTGTCTTGTGTTTTCACTTCACCAAGTTCGAATATTTCAGACTCTCCTTGCAAACACTTCTGTGTCGTCTACCAAAAGTTTCGATAAAATGTCAACCGTCGTATTCTCTGGCTTAGTCCAGGAAGCAAAGAGCGTAACGGGAGGACTCACGAGAAATTAGCACCAAAAAGTGACGTCATCATCGACGAATCCATGGCTGAGCAGCCTAGAAGTATTTTAACTAATTTTAATAGAAAAATCGTCTTAAATTGCGAAATTCATCTCTATTGCATAAATAAATTAAGATAATATTTCTGTATGCGAGAGAAACCACAGTAACAGTAAGCCATTGTTCGCACTTTCTGTACTTGACGACAACATTTTACGATATTTTGCAGCTCAAGTAGCTGGCCAGTCATGAGCGAGAGATTATATGAAATAAATCGAAAAAAACACTGTGATATGTTTAAGAAAGCAACCTAGGAATGCCTGAGGTCACACACTCAAATACTTCGACTCGTCGATGTGATGTAAATTTGCTACGTGCGGTCACGGCTAAGTTTTATATTAGTCCTATCGAGTCTTCCTGTTGCATTCTTTGCTTCCTGGGCTTAGTCCGTGTCACTAGTGCAGTGGCTTGTGTCTTTTTATCTTTTTTTTAAATTTTAGCAAATATTCTCTCAAATAGCAGTGTTCGTTTTCTTGTTTACACTGACACAGCAACGCATTCAAACGCGGTGAAGTGAAAACACAGGATAAAAAAAAAATCGTCTGCAGCGGGCCTGATGAGAGAGCGGGCTTTTGTCAAGCAGCGCAGTGCTAGAGGATATATATACTGGTATAGACAGACCAACACAAGCGGACAGAGCCGAAAATTTAGTCAGCTTTTTTCCTCGTCATATTCCTAGTAGTTCCGTCTAAAACTTTTTGAATTATGTTGCTAACAGACGGACAGACGACCCCCCGGCAAAAATATATTTAACCTCATTGGCCAATGTAATTAACGTGTGAACAGGCCGGTAACAACCCCTGGCTGTATATACTGTGAAGTACCCCTGGCTGTATATACTGTGACGTCACATCAAGAGTAGCATGACCTCGTTATACCTTCGCTGTTTGACGATGGCTCACGAATAATATTTGTGCCAGTAAAACTAGCCCAAAAAAAAGTTGCTGTCGTCTGTAAACGCTGCTGCTGTAATGAGCAGCTGAACGCACGTCCGCTGGCAGTCGGTGCCGCAGACTACAGGATCAGCTTGACATCAAGCAAACCTATGATTACGGGACTTTCAACCTGGTCTATAAAGATTAGACGGATGCCACCTGGCTATTAGCAAGATTTTTAAGGCAAGGAGCTTTAGGTGTCATTGTTTCAGGGAATGGTGCTGAGTCTTCTGGAATGCTTTGCAGTTTTTCTCTGCTTAAAACATCGTGCAGTTGATTCTTTAAGGCCTTGGCTGGCATATCTATAATTGGCATGACTGTGATGCTTAGACTTACAATTCTAAGATTATTCTTTTTTCGGCGCAAGCACACGTGATAAAAAAATAAAAACGCTGTTAGCTTGCTGCTGTCGAAAACAACTGTTCTGCTATGCCTGAAACATTACGATTCGGTAAATAAATACTGACATTTACGGAGGCTATTGACTGAAACCGTTCCACCAAGAGTGCCAGGCTCAGTTCTCTTTCGCATTGTAATCACTGACATGAGACATGGGGGGAATTATATATGTGGTAAGGTACCTTCTTCATTTCCTGAAGAGACCTCAAGTCATTCAGCTGTAAAAGCCGTGAAGCTAGATGTTCATGCTGTGCAGCCAGCTTTAGCAAGTATATATCTTCTGGTGGTCAGTATGGATGATAACATGACGCATAACGGAACAAAGCTTGAGGGAGTGAGGCATTGGAAACATTCAGCACGTTGTGAATCCAAACATTATTCAACAAGTGAACATTATATAAAAATGAATGAAAGGCAATTTTGAGAGATCTTGGCGTGAAACTGCAAAATGATGCTGTTTTAGGGACTTTCCGAACTCAGAGCTGTAACAGTATAGGAAGGAAACAGAACGACTGGGTTCTAATGATTTTTTCGTCAAGTTAAGCAGAAGTGAGGAATATTTTCCGCAATAGAATGCTGCACCCTTTTTAGATTAGGTCATATAGCTGGCAGTAGACGGACCAACAGGCCCTTTCCCAGAGAGACGCTGGGACCCATGCTCCAGCCCTCTATGAGCTATTGCCATTATGTGAAAATCATTTTGACATCTGAGGAAAAAAAGACGAGAATAAACTCAACCATGAAGTTGATCGTGTAAGTACGAGTGCCTGCTACCGATCCGCAAAGCTCGGAGACGTTAAGATGGTTGGGGCATGAAAAATAATTTATTACGGTGGCCTCAGAAGCTTTGGACGTTAAGACTTTGTGACTCATGGAGAAGGTTTCGTAGCTGTGGAAGGTATAGCTCCCAATTGTTGTCAAAACGATTTTTAAACGCACTGACTGTCTCTGCACTGATAACCTTGAAGGTGGGGTCTATTCCAAATGCTCATTGTGAAGTACAGGAATTACTGTTGGCTTGGAGTAGTTAGTTCTTCGATCTTTACGTTTGAGTTTTTGGCCGTTGTTTCGGAGGCGGTCATCAACATCTCTGTCAAAAAGTCCCGTTGTAAGCACATCGTTGAAGCCATGATAGGTAACAGAAAATTCATAGAATTTATCACATGAAGACCCACGCCTGTGTCCCCAGATTATCATAACTTCCAACATTTTATTCTGTACGCGCAATTCGTGACTTCCAAACTCTCATCAGTCGAAGATCACACCCTCGACTTTATCATTTAAATGTTCTCCATTCTAGCTGTACAAGCTTTACAATTTCACTTAAATGCATTGGTATTATTAATATCGACTAGTTTGTATGGCTTTTTTTATCTTGTTAGATGAAATGCTTCTTTCATAAAAATGATGAAATTTGAAAACCTGTTCGACGGTTAAGCAAAAAGAATGCCAGATAAACCTGTTGTCAGCGGTTACGTGCAATGTGGAGCTATAGCTCGCTGCTGCTTCTTTCGTTGGTCAAAAGCTATGACCCAAAGGAAGGCGAAATTAGAACGATTGTTCGGCATCCAGTTCGGGTGGCGCTATGGTAAACTAAAGAGCATTTCTTAAGATAGCTCTCAGTTTAAAATGGGAATTTCAGGGGAACAGGAGTAATCGCTTGGCTCTATTCATACCAGGCTGTGTTAATTTGTTACAACAAGAGTTTTTCTCTTTCTTACTCTGTTTCAGGGGGAAAAACCGTGTAGAGTGATAGCATAGCTCGGTACAAATGGAAGTAAGCTAGGCGATTGTTCCGCAATCTAAAAATTTATGTAACCTTTTTCCTTTACCGCTCCTCTGCCCAATGGAAAAACACACACACGACCTAATATACATACAGTTGTCATTCTGCTATGTATTTTATCATTAAACGCTGTAGACACGAGAATGTTTGGAGGAGAATTTCCCACACCGAGCAATGTAAACACTCACTGAGGTCTCAGTCACTCGTCCTTCATCTCGACAGTGTAAACACAGCCGCCAGACCGTAGCTAATGCAGCAGGAAAAATTTACAAGTTATTCCCACGCAGGTGTCTGTCGTCAAACTTGCTATCTCCAGCGGCTTGTGAACATCAGTACCACTTGCCTCTTTCTGCGATAATGACTCTATCTTATGAAGGATAAAGACGACTTTTACATTATCTGAATGCACACTGGTACTTCAGGGATGTTCGATTCTTCTAGTTGAGAAAAATGATCTAAGCCGACTAGCTTTGATTGGGCATCCAAAGTGGAGAATCATCGCTCAATTGATTGATGTTCATTTCAAGTTAATGCTAAACAGATTAAATCATCTGGATCTAAGCGGATGCATCGAAGGTGCCTTCAAGGTATTAAGCAGAGGCATCTTCGTAGTTTTATAGGGCCTGTTATAGGCCTACGTACTTACGAAGAATTAGGAATTTTTTGGAAAACCCCCTGTGTTTTCGTTGATACGTCTGAAAGACAAGAGTACAGTAACTTATTTCTGTTAAGCTGTCTTGCACAACACATTAATAAATATCATAAAACTTTAGTAAGAGCACAATGACTATTACTGAAATAGGTTGTTAATAGGCCTACTTCATGGAGTGCATAAAGTCTTATATTATATTTTCATTTAATTAAATAAGTAAAACTAATCAAGTTGGATACGCACTGTAGCAGAGACTAACAGTATAAGAGGTTAATTTTTTCTTAGAGTAGGAATGACTGATGAAAAAAATCGAACGGCGAAAGGACGAACTAATAAAGATGTTATCGACTCCTGGAAATATGTCCCAGTAGTAGATATAGCATGCACAGGTCTTGTACTGATCGGATAAACTCCTTGACTGATTCAGGTGATGCTATCAGGAAAAACCCGGTAGAAAAAGCCCCGAAGGAAAAACTTAGGGAAAAAGCCCCCCCCCCCAAAAAAAAAAAAACTTGAAGAGGAAAAAAGCCACCGGGAAGAAGCTCCGGTACGAAAAAAAAACCCTGTCTGTCTCTTGCAGTATTTCTAAGAGCTGAAGTCAGTTATTTGGAAGTGCAGTATATTCTAGTAAACTGAATAATATTGTGCTCAGCTAAATTTTACCTAGCATTGCATGCGCGAATGTGGACTGCAAGTGCTCCTAAAATAAGTTATGTGAGGTTAATTTAGGTTAGGTTTTGTCAGGGTAGGTTAAGCGATTGGAATACGTTAGGTTGGATTAGGTAGGCTATGTTTGATTTGGTAGATTAGATTAGATAGGCAGCAGTAGACGAACCAATAGACCCATTCCCAAAGACATACCGGAACCTACGTCCCGGCCCTCTATGAGCTATTGCCATTGTGATGGTAGGATATATAGGACTGGAGAAAAGAAGAAGAAAAGAGAGAGAGAAAAAAAGGGAAAGAATCCCAGCCACAGAGACGATCATGATTGCACGCAAGCACGCAAGGTATTCATTCAGTATGGATATTGAAGGTTAGCTTCATGCAAAGGAAGCTAAACTACGTTGGATTAGGTTAGGTTTAATTAAATTACGTTAAGTTCGATTAAGCTAGGCTAGGTTAGGTTAGGTTCGACCAGAAGAGGCTAGACTAAGATAAACTACGTTTGGTTATGCCGATGCCACACGCTAGCCGAAAGAACGAGTCTCCGAGTTTTGCTCGCTGAATCGACGTCAAAAAACCTGCACACTCCCACTTTTGCGCAAAATTCTATTATGGAGCATGCAGCATTTAGCACTCGATACGCTGGTCAAACGAGCAAAAGTTTGTAAACAGACCACCACCAGAGACATCTACCGGCGTGTAGGTTGTTCAGTTCGCTTTCGGAGCGTCAACAACTTCTTATTTTCATGATATTTATGGTAGAATTACTCTTAATATAACTTTTGTAAGTAATGGCTAGCTTCTATCATATTATTCTACCTGTCAAATGTATTTTTGTCATGATATTCTGTACGTAGCCATGACTACGTCATTTAGATGAACGGAGCTGGAAATTTTTTAACCCTCGGACCATTCTCACGCGTGAATATAGGGAGGTGCGATTTTACGCAATTTTTTTTTTTTTGCGCGTTTGTGAGAGTTTCCTCAGCTTTTAGCTAGAGTGTGTCGCAGGTATTACGTTGTGGTGATGATACACGCTAGTGAAAAGAACGGTATCGTCATCTTTTCGTCCGAACGTTACGTTTATCACCCGCGAACGACATGAGAGATGTGATACTGTTTTCGTGGAAATTTAAGTATATATAATTGGCCTAATAGAGGTACACTCCCTCCGAAAACCTTCTAGGTTAGGAAGGCAAGGACTGGTTCTACTCAAATCCTAAGTAATATAGGTATATATGTGGGTTTACTATGTATTAAACGTCATTAGGACACTAGCAGAACCAGTGCTGGCCTCCTGACCTACAAGGTTGGCGGGGTAAGAGCTCATTGGAAGGGGTGCTGTAGTAGGGTGGATGGTGGCATATTTGTGTCCATCCAAAAACAGGTAGAAGGAGTTGAGCAATGTTCATAATTTTTTGCAGGAAGTTTGGTGGGTTGACCTAGATATGACCCATGCCAGAAAACTAGGCCCAGCTGGCCATCAAAACCGACGGCATTGAATTTGCCTCCACACCGGCAGATTGTCTAACGCCAAGAGGGCCAGACGTAGGCTTTCAACTTTTCTTGTGTTATTAAGGAGCCCATCCTACGGGGGTTGTGTCCTAACCTTGTTGGACAAAGCAATTCCATATGAGAAACTAGGATTAGCTGGCCATCAAAAATGACTGCGTTGAATTTGGCCCCCACCGCAGGTTATGGTTTTACGCCACTAGGCGTTCTAGTGAGTTCTTGTAAACACAGCTTTGAGATTGCCAAGAAATGGTATAAAAATATTTACCGTCAGTTTAGCTTACTCCCCAAGTGCCGTTAATCAACTTTCGGGCATATCATAATATCTGGAGGGATTCATAATTATAACTCGAAATTCTTTGCAGGTGTGTGCTATTTAGATGGGCACATCAGCACATTCGAACGAAACTATGATGATACTCGTTCATTTGACTAGCGTGTGCCATCACCTCTAGAATAGGTAAGTAGTAAGTACACTTCAATTTAATTTACTCTATTATAAAGTACTCCAGTATAATTAAGCAAAGGTGATAAATATAATTTACACTAGACTGCTCGTGCTGTCAAAAAATGACTGCGAAGAATTTTATACCCGTCTTCATTCAATATACCTTTGCCACAAATATGCTTCTGAAGGATACGCTAGAACACCAGTCTCAAATTTGATAAGAGATGTGCTCCCACTTCCAATTCAAGTAAGCAGCACAATTTCGTCTGCCACCATAGATTACATGCCGAAAAAACCTAACATTAGAAAGCAGCAAGCCTCAGTGAATTTAAATGAATTACCCGCCGCATACCCATGATACCCACCCAGCCTTCAATACATCGAAAATTTTCTGTTCAAGTGAAGTTAGCCAAGGCCGTCAAGATAGAAAATCATCTCCGTCAAAAACAACACGGCAAGCGGAAAAAATAATGTCTACTACAGGAGAAAAGTCATCGCCTCGTCCGCCCTTCGTTGATTACATCCGAATTTGTACGTGGTAAACTAAGAACAAATATATTGTTCGATGTATAGAGAAAGCAAGGAGCTTCTTGAGAGAAAGTTATTAAAGAAGACTGCAGGGCCGCGCTAAGAGAAGCTGTAATATCTCTATTTTTTCGATTCCAGGAAGTGTTTCAAGCAAGAAGTACTTTGAGAGAAGGGAATAGGGAGGCAACTATAACCATCTTCTGCAACCAGGTCACCGATCTCCAAGAAAACGCAACCTAATTACAAAATCTGCAACCTGGCCTATTTTCCGCCCATCCGTTTCTTTAAGGGCGTGATCCGGAACATACAAATATATAAACTTATAAATATGAAAACAACTAAACACACGACGGTGTTTATTATATAGTGTTGATTAGGTGATGGGCGGGGCTTTTTTCTTACTAGGACATTTTCCGGGAGGGTTTTTCCTCCTTTTTTCGTACGTATACTCGAATCGGACGCAGAGAACAGCCAGGATGATGTGCTAGAGTAGCATCAGATCACTGATTCGATATAGTTTCATACTTTATTCTTGCACAAATACCTACAAACTCCTGACTATATTACTTTAGAGATCAAAGGTGTAAGCAGGTAGTGACAGACATTGCATCTCTAGACACTTCTTTCCATGTTGCCATTTACCTGTCGGTAGGCTACAGCTGGGCAGTGGCGCCAATTAACTGCCCCCGTGAAAATTTCGCGGTCTGGCGGGTCTTCCAGGTTGGACCCCTGAAAATTCTACACTAATGAACAAATATTATTAAGTTTTATAGTACATATACTAAACTGCCCGTGACCCGCTGCCGTTGGATTGTTATCACCATTTTTTCCATTCGCAAAAGTCAAGTGTCATTTACCTGGTCATAGACAACGCAACGTGCAATTTGTTCCCGTTCACTCCTGGCCGTGTGAGTCACCAACACCAGCTCCTTTGCTTTGAAAGCTATATTTAACACTGCCAGTGCTCAAGGGGAATA
>LQNS02000141.1:32305819-32320522 GCA_001587735.2 Parhyale hawaiensis | reverse complement strand
TGGTTGGTCCACGTTAATACGGGTAATCGCTCGATAATGAGAGCTCTCTTTTTCGATTCTTATCTAGCTATTGTGAGCAAGCCGCCGGCTTCGGGTTAACGCGACTTAACTTCCACCGTTTTTGGTCTTGAGAAATTCCTGTGATGTCTGATGATGGCTTTGCTGCTAATTCTCTTGATCTTCTTTCTCGCCCTACTGAGCTCACTCCAGACATTTCTTTGAGGGCCAAATGAGAATTGCCTCCTCCACGTCCTCCTCCCTCTCTCATCCCCCTTGCTCTACCCCCACTTCTTCTATTTCCTATTGTTTTCCTGCTCGTCCTGATATTTCTGCTCTTCATTCTCTGCCTCCAGTTCCCGTTCTTTTTTCTTCTAAAAAAAAAAATTCTGCTAGGTATTTCTTCTCGGCGGACTCTGCGGTTCCTATTGTTCTTCTTCGTTATGGTATTTTTACTCTTCGATCCGCGTCAATCGATTCGTTTCAGTTCCTGTTGTTCTTCCTCGTCCTGGAGTTGTTTTGCTTTCATTCTCCTCGTCTTCCCGTAAACTGTTTCTGACTTCTTGAAAGTCAGCCTCGAAAATCCGCCCGATATAAAATTTTTCATGCTTTTTTTTCGCAAAGTAACGGGAGCTAATGAACGCAATCTGTATGACATTCCGGCTATTAAATTTGCCGTCTAACAAGTGAGCTATCCACCTACATGTATGGGTTATTAAACATACCTACTTTCATTGTCAAAAACGATTTGGTTTTAGCAGTTTCCATGTTCCACTTCTTATGTTGATGCTCCTTCCACCGTTGTAACTTTTATTATTTCCTAAATTTGATTTGTTATCCAGCTTTTGTTTTTCTCTACTCCACGTATGTGAAGTGTACTCAAGAAATGCAGCGTTCTTAGGAAATATTTAGCACAGCCTTTTGGACCAGTAGGTACCCATCAGAGTACAACTTGGGTGCAGTTGGGTACCTAGTCAGTGTAGATAAAAATAACGAACTTATATCGTGTATTGTCAGCGGATTATCAGAGATGGATCTGTATATTATGCACGCCGAGCTGGGCTTTAATGAGAGCCCTTTGCAGTGCCAGATAAATGAATTTCCTTTGCTTTATTTGCGCGCACTTAACGCTCGCAAATAAATAAGAGCGAGCGCATAATCTTGTGTGTTTATCGAGCCCAGTGTGGTGGCATAAAGTTCCGTGATAAGCGCCCGGGTCAAGGTGGACTGAACAGGCGCGCACTACACTACACCTCGTGCACGGGGACACCCGCTGTACAGAACGAGCGGGACGATGTACAGCGAGCGAGCCAGGACTGCTTGCTCCACTCTAATGACCGTCGTACTGAGCTCTGGTAATCTCGCAAATTATAGCGGTCTCTTGAATGCCCGAGTTGGTTACTGGGTCTGCAATTGTGCGGTGCTCTTAACTGCCTCCAACATGCGAGCTCTTCCTCTGCTCCCTGGTTGCCTCTTTTCGCACCTTTTATGTTCCTTATAGATATGGTAGAGCTAGTTTATGGCCATGGTAGCGTTGCTTTATAGCCGTGCCGTGTAATTCGTTAGTGTTTGAAGCTGGGGTTATTTTGTTTTTACTTGCCTTGTTGTTATGTACCTACCTATGCATTTTCTTTGTGTTTGTGGTTAGATGGATGGCGCAGCTTGTTTTGATGTGGTTTGTTATGTAGGTACCAAGAGATATGTTTCGCCATGGTGTGTAATCGTTAAACGGTTGGTGCGATATGTTTTTTCGATCTTTGTGTTATATGGTTAGACGAATGGTGCAGCTTATTTTTATTTTGTACAGCTAGCTACAGAGTAGTACCTTGTTCTCGTAGCTATCAAAATATTTCTCCGAGTTTTGTGTGACATATAGTCAAACAACGGAACTTCTAATCATACTTAAATCGTTGCTGTCAACGTAAAGAATATTTTTCATTGTCGTCCTTTGTTATGTCAGTCTTGTCTGCATCGAGTCTGTGAATTCTTCAGGTTGTGCGCCTGTCATATTTTACGCGTTCTACACTGTTGCTTACATAAAACCGGGTTTTTATTTGGTGCTAAGTTTCGTAGGCAGTTCAACGCTGTATTGCCGTAAATCTCGTTTTAATTAGCTGTTATATATAATACTGCATGTACCTATTTTTGAACGCGATGCTACTTTTTATGAAAAATAACTAGCTTTTTGTTAGGTAGCTACCAGCGTTCACTCCCCGAAAAGGCCACAGGATGAATTTTAGGTAGCTATAGCCTAGGTTATGTTGCATCAGTTCACTCATCCTCTGTAATAGGAAGTTGCCCGTAGAAGGGCCCATAAGTTACTTTTGCATTAGCCATACCTACCTGTAGTCCTTCGGGAATAGTTTCTTGCATCCTTTCCAGTTTCATGCTGGTAATGATTTGTTCCCTACTTTTTTTCTCTCTGAATGTACCCTAGTACCGGTATGTGTGTTGATTCAGGCTCTTGATTCCCCATTTTTCTGATATTCTGAATGTCTGCCTCTGCGAATCGTCAGCCGTGCTACGTCCAACGAGGCTTGGTCTACTCTCGCATTCATTGTTCAGTTGCCGAGTTGACACGCTTCCTGACTCAGTGACGTTCTTACCTGCCTTACTGACATTCGCAGCACATGTCTGTCGTACCTATTTCGTATGATTATATAAGATATATGTTATATAGTTTTTATTAAGTCAAAAACATTTTCGCATTATTACCTCGCAGTATTCTCTTGATCTTCATGCTTTTCATTGATGTTCGCCGCAGCCTTCATCTGTACTTCAGTTCTCCGTATTATATCAAAGAAGTGTTAACCTGTCACACTTGTCTCTCACGCGCTGCTTGCTGTGTCATATATCCAATTTAGTCGATTGTAATTGTAAACATGTGCCACGCCAGTGTCCTTATACGCTGCAATTTGTGCCATATTGGGTCCCGCTCTTTACTTGTTGAGTTGCCGCTGTCGTGCATGAACTTGTTTCGCTCTCTAGACTTTTTGCTAGATGAAGCGAAGTGACGGTGAGGGAATATGTTCCTGATGTTTTAGTTTCATTTGGCTGTCAGGTTTATGTGTTCAATTGTGGGTGTATGCCTACCTTCATATAATCTTGAGTTTCTACTTTTGCGCAGTACCTACCATTGTTCGTTTGTCTAACGCCGGCTTGGTACAATGAGGAGGAGTCTTCTTATCGTTGGTATATTTTTGCAAGTCGGGGAAGTTGTTCAGTGTGTTGCTGCTTTGCACATTTTCCCAACGCCTACTCACAAAGCAATCACTCGTGTTCTAGAGTAGGTGTAGGTAGGAGTCGGACATTTTTGGGGCCATGATTCAGAATCGGACACTTTTTGATCTTAGTAGACGAAGTCTGTGAAACATGGTCTATTTTTAATTGAAAAAGAGTCGGAAGTCGGACAGTGGCTGGACCTAGGAGTCGGAGTTGGACTTATTAATCCATCCGACACCGTAACTGTGGCAGCTAGTAACAAATGCTGTCACAAAATATCAGCCGAACGCGTCCCACAGCTCGGCACTTCACATGTGCGCTCTTATCATCCGAACAAGTGGTACGGTGCGCACCATCACAGGCGGGGATGGGCGCATGCGTGGCGCCGTAGGTACGCCACTGACGAGCGCAACATTGGCAGTGACAGCCGCTAATGCGCGCCCCTGTCGGCGGCCCGTGTTGGCTTGCTTTAATTGCAGACGCTGTGGCAGGCCATTAGCATTGCTGCGCTGCCTTGGTGCTACAGCAGTAGCTCACGGTCCCCGCTGCTGCTGGTGCAGCCCTGAGCTGGTCTCACCACCACCACCACCACCAGAGGAATGTCCCTTTTTTCCGCTGGCTCAAGTGTCTTGTGTTGGCCGCACAGTGATAGGTTTAGTGAGCGTCGTCTTTGGTGTTACTGATGAGAAACTCAATCGGTGAGTTTTGTTCGTCGCCTTTTGGGAACCTTCTTCTTCTTCTTCAAGGAACGTGCTTTTCCGGCTGCCTCTGTTGTCTTGAGTAAATCTTATACAGTTATTGGGTGAGCATTTTTCTATTGGATACCGCAAAGATATAAAAAATCAGATTATTCTTGGGCCGCTTAGGAAATGAACGTCACTTTTCCAGCTACGGTTACTCCCTTTCTTTGGGCAGCGAAATAAAGTTTTTGAGGCTGGACTTGTCAGAAACTTCCGACACGTGCGCAGTTGCTTTCATCCTATGGTTACAGTTTTAGGTGCTGACCCTTAATCGATTACTTGTGAGACACCCAAGAACTCATTCTTACTCCGTAAAATGGATTTTTCAGTCTGCTCAACCTGATCTGGTTAACTTCAATGCCTGCAGCACGATTCATGTCGAGGATGTCCAAGTTCATGTCAGCAGTAGGTACCTATCGGTCAAGTCGAGTCGGCTTCGCTGAGATCGGCTTTTACGACCAAAATCGAGCGTGTCCAAAGTCTGGACGTTTTCGTGTTCCTGTTTGGATACTGCTAAGAAATTAGTGAGAAGTGCAATTTATAGTTGATTTTGAGATCTTCTGAGCTAAGAAAATCCACCTTTTCGAGACTTCAACGAGCTCATTTATCTTGGGTTGGTCTGAACAGTGGTAAATTCAGTAAACAGATCGTCTTGTTTTGTTGTTGAGAGATACCTAACACTGTTCTGAAATACAATTCACGTTTCCTATGTCGGTGGCGCTTTTCGTTCAGATGAAGCGCGTCAGCTGCGAGGTATAGGTAGGTATTTAACAAGGCAGTTATTAGCTTCGAGAGAGAAGCCACTGTCGCCGCCTGTGCAGATGGAAGCTTTCACTGTCTCTGCCGTCAGTCACACACAGTGTTGCCATCACTGGTGTCCTCTTATACACACGACGTGTCCCTATAGCTGCTGTGGCGCGACCAGGTAATCAAACAACTGTTACTCCATTAGCTCCCTCTACCGACGGCGGCGCCCCACCTACAGCGGCGCCCCTGTTCCATTTCTTTACCCGTCTTCTCTTTAGGTAGAGCAGGGCATCTCAACTAAGGGTGATTGTGTCCATTCGCGATACGTAATAGTATTCCAGTTGGGTCGTAGGGTATGGCGGAACACTCGTTGGGATCTGGAACAAGCGGGCCACCCTCTGTTGAAACCTTATTTCCAGAAGTGCGAGATCTCATAGTTGATTCATAATCGTTCGACCGGCCGTTCTCTCAAGTTTTGAAAAGCTCATTGAAGTTGAGTGTGGAAGCCTAGACGTTAACAGTAGTATTGCGGCCTACTTGTTCTTCCAGTTCATGGTATTCCTGCCCATTTTCGCTTAAGTGACCGACTTTCTTTATCATCGGGGAAATATTGTTCCGTGTGAATGGAAACAAACGAAAATAGATGGGTCCGAGACATGAAATAGCTTAAGAACTGAGAACCTCGGCGTGATTTCATGTTGTCATTCTCCCCTTTGTCTAGTTTATAAGATTTTTTGAGTTGCATATTTGCTGTTAGCTCTTGACGCCCTAGGTATCATTTCATAAAGACCGTATTAACCAGGCCTGTGTTATTTTTTAGAGTAAATTATGAAGAACTCCGTATAAGAAAGGTTTTTGCAACTTATCACTAAGGGTCAGCCTGAAACGCTTCTTCCACTGAGAATGTTCCAAATTTAGTTCACGAACTGACATGAGTAAAACGTTACACATTCGTCTTGAACTTCTTGCGCCTATGGGTTCAGCCGCACAGCAAATGAGCAATCGACCGGAATATAACTTTAGACCTACTTTCACAGAGTAAGTGTTGACTTAAGTGTGGGATAACGTTGATATGTTGAGAGCTACTTGAGGTTGACTCTTAAGAGCGAAGCAGATGTGGCTCAGCAGCTCCACCATGGTAGGTAGCTACCTACCTACCTACATGCCAGCAGACACCGGGCGGTTGTTGCTTGCGTGCCGCCTAATCCTGCGGATTGCCGGTGTGTGGCTACAAAGATCCCCCCAACTATGCTCTCTTGATGTATTTTGTGTGTAGCTTAGCTTCCTTTATGTCTTCCGTGCCTGACTAATTTGCTAAAGTGATCTTTTTCTCATCGGTGGTACGGTATCTGGCATTGTTAGATACTGACACCCAGCACTGGTATAGGTATTAATAATTTATTTAATATTTCCATTGCAATATAAATGATATATCCATGGCCAGTATATTATCACTCTTGCCGTGAGAACTGCAGCAATATATAAAGCCTACATACATATAGGTAATAATTAGTTTTCAAATATTTGTCGATAATTCCCTTTAAATTAATTTATTTTCGCTTAACTGATTGGCGTTGCACTAGCATCCGATGACTGACGACTGGAATTATTTCTTTAATTAAGATGCCTATTTGCAATTACTTTGGTTTACTGTCCATGTTATTAACCTTGGTGTCAATTATGCAGTGTAAGTACCTGCTGATTCTAATCTGCAGTGCTTGCGTCCTTCAGTGATGCGAGGACGCTGAGTCATTTGATATGGTTTAGTGACGCCCGTATTAATATTGCATTGTCGTAAGAAAAGAACCATCATCTGTCCACCCGGCATGTAACCATGTATGGTTAATGCCATAATGCTATTGCTACGCAAGCATTTTTAACCCTCTCGGTAAAGGGTTAGACGTGACCGAACAGTTCCGTCGGGGGGTACAGTGTTTAGGAAGCTTAGTGTTTGGGAGTGCGAGTAATGGCTGGTGGTTTGAAAGGGTGAAAGGAAAAAGGTTTAGAAGACTTAGAAACTAAAAGGCCATAAACTAAAGCCGCCAGAGGTGCAGCAAACCATGATAGCTACTCCTGTTGTCATGTGGGCACCATTGTTGCCGTGCACCGTCTCCTGTGAACACCCTGCAGCCCACCACAGGAAACATGCCTGCGAATTATCGTCTCATTTCCCGAGTGCGAGCGCGCGCATCTTCATTGATGGGCTACCGTCGACGCTCCGTATCGTGACTGCTTATTTCCTGCCTCATATTTTATTGTTTACCTCATCCTGATAAGATCTCGAGACTGGCCTGCTATTAGAGCTTACCACTAATGACCTACCACTTGCCCCGTAACTCATCCAGTGGCGGAACTGCTGCGTTCTTTTGTTCTTCGGAGGCTCTGGCGAGAGGCTTTAGTTTTGGCCTGCCCTGCCGCTGCTCTAAGCGCCGGCAGCTTGTTGCATTTCGCCGTCTCCTTTTATTATATTATCAAATGTCTCCCAGTTGAAATTTAGTTCTTTGTAGCTGCTACTTTTCAATATACAGTAGCTTAAATGTCATTTTATGAGTGTTACTTTTCGTGGTCTTTTAACAATTGGCTTCATCGTTTTTCTCCCTGTCAAAATTTGTTGCTTTGTAGCTGCTTCACGTATTAAAGTGAGTCAAATGACTGTTGTTTTGCATGGATCTGTCTTCTGGAAACATTGGCCAGCCTGCATTTTTCCAACTGAAATTCTTCCAAGTGCATCGTCATAAGCTCCACTTAGTGACTCTAAATCTGAGGCCCGTTTTGGTTTACCGCGTCCCATTTTCATTTAATCAATGCAATTCCTATTGGACACCCACCGTGATCATTTGTAGACGTTCCATACAATGCTATGATTGCTATCCCTATGAGAATGCCATGTAATAATACCAAAAGAACCTGACGTGCTAGCTAAGTTTTAGTTGCAGGTTTAATACTAGCATGTTATGGCAAAGCAGTATAGGTAGGTAGCTCGAGCTGCAGCTAGAAAGAAAAAGGGTAGGTATTTTTTTAGTCTAGTGTGATTCTGTCGTTTACCTACCTGCTGAAATTTCATCTACTGCCAATTACCAATAGCCAGTGGGCCACTAAGTACTGATGTAGCAGTAGAAATGTGTACTTCAAGAATTGTATATATACCTAGGCCTAGTTGTAAGAGGATGCTAGAGTATGTTGAAATAAGATGTGTAATTGTCACTGTCGCCGAATCGCGAAGCTCCAAAGCGCCAAGTGTCGGCTAGATGCGTGGCGTTTCTAAGAAAACGTTACAATTACACTTTTCTCTAAAGCGTCAGGAACTGTTTAACGCACTGCAATTCCCGAACCGCGTTCACTAGTTTGTATTACTAAAATAGTTTTCCAAATTACTCTAATACTTTTAATATTCCCTTGCAGCTCGAAAGGAATATAGGTACGTACGTATGCACTTCGTACAAGTCTGTGAGTGACAGCTAGCGACCTGCAGTGCTGTTTCATGAAAGAAATTGTTATGAACAATTTTGCCTCTGGAATATATGATCACCAATGGAAGAAAATATATTGCCGTGCAATGCGAATCACTGCTTTTCTTCCCTGGTTTATATAATTACTTATTTTTCGGTAGATAGGTATGGGCAGTATGCACAATGCAGCAGTGTGATGGTGAGCGAGAGGTTTCATTTATGCGATGTGCGTTGTATTTTTTTACAGCGTATCTCCTAGTAAAGGCGGAGCCCAAGTTTAGCAAAGCAACTTTTGCTTTATCTGTAATTCCGCTTTCGCTGAACATGACACCTAAGTATAGTGTTTGAACTGCTTTATTTCTTTGCGTTGACGAGATAACTTGTGTCTGGCAGATCTTAACTGTACGATATCACGGCCGTATCCGTGCAACTTCACGCTGTTTATAGTCACACTGCCCTTTGATTATACTAGAATTAAAGCCTTCTGAACAAGCTTCATTTCACGCTCTGGTAAATAGTTTATGGCAGTTTCCCCTTAGGTTGGCTGTAGAACTGCGGTGCATAAAGATTTTATCACCGTTTAGACGCTAATATTACAAGACTGCGCGCTGTCTAAAGCTGAGGAGCTGTGACGTTAGCTTTATTACTGTGTTAGCGAGGTGCATATGGCCGTGTCTAGGGCTGTTGGCGTGGGCGTGGTTGTCATAATTATAATTTACGAGTGGATTCTTCTTTGAAGCCATCGTGGTGTGTGCCATATATAGCCGGTCGTCAGTGCCACTCTCATCACCGCTCTTGCCATATTAGAGGCTCAAGCCGTCAACCCATCTGCTCCTGCTGCTGCCTCTGCGACGTGTAGGGCAGCCACGGTCCCACTTTTTGTGCACAGCTCGATAAACCAATTGTCTGTTGCACGTCGCTCCTTTAGTGCCGTGTCGTGTCTCTCTAAACGCTTTCTGCCATCGACTTTTCGTTTGTGGTTCTAAAGAAAAATATGTTGTAGCACAGTCATTTAGCCTACATGGAGCATTGCTATAGGTACGTCTTTCCCGAATATCTGTATGATTCTCATGTAATGGCACTAGCTTATAGAAGGCCGGAGCGTAAGTCCCTGATGCTCTATATATGGAAATGGGCCTGTTGGTCTTGGTAGGCACGTCTACTGTCTACTATCTAATCAAGCTACCTTACTTCATAAGCGCGTGTGTACGAATAAACAGCAGGGATTGGGAGGCCTTCGCAAATCTTCACTGAGTGCTTTTTGTCGAATCTGAATTACATAATTCTTTTGCATATTCGAATTGATTGAGATCAAGTGCGAGTTCAGTATGTTGCTGCTGCAGCAGCTTAGGTCCCTTCACTTTCTACAGCATGTATAACAAAGCCACACATCGCTCCTGGGATTTCATCTTGTCTTCTCTTTGCTCTGTTGCCTGCGAATTTGCAATCGCTGCAGCAGCAGCAGCAGCCCCAAATGATTCCTTTGAGCAGGGCATTGCCTTGTTCAGACATTTTTCTTTCACGCTTCCTCTTACCACGAAAGTCTTAGGCTGCCTCTGATCACTTCTATTGGTCGTGCTTAAGTAAAAATTTTCGCTCGGATGCCTCGGAATTTTCTGCTCCTTCCCACCCTAATTTGATGGCTCATCGCGTTCCGCTCGACTTGATCTCGAGAGTTCTTGTGCCTCTGTGCTATAGGATCGGTCTGCGCGGCGTTGTGGGGGCGCCACTCTGCTGCCTGTGTATACACGGCCAGCCTGCCTGCACAAATTTGCACCTTGTGCTTGCTTCCTCAGCGATTGGTGCTTAGCCTTTTTTTTCGTTCAGACTCTTCAGGGTATTACCAAAATCAGGGTTGCAGAGTTGGTGTTGCGCACGCGATTTTTCCAGAACTCGAAATCTGAATAAAATTGCCGGCTCTTACTTCTAAAGTATGATTAAATATACAGTTACGCCTGAAGTTATTCATACTCCCTGTATTATTCTTGAATAAATTTGAATACATCCGTCAATAGGCTAATTTTCTTAGTCATGTTTATGCGAAAAAAACTCAGGTTCTTGAATAAAACTCATAAGAAAAAATTTTGAAATAACTTTATTTTAAAGAAATTGCAATAATAGCAAATGAACCCTGTTCATATTTATTCGTACCCGCATGAAATACCTCTTAAGAAACCTCCATAGTGAAACAATGTTATGCTATTGCTTTAAAATGTAAATTTACTTTAATAATGCAGATATTCTAGGTTTTCGAGAGCATTCAACTCAATTTTATTAACGTTAGCATCCTCAAGTAAACTTTAGCCACTGTTCAGACAACATGATGAAGAAAAGAAAATAAAGGACGGTATATGTATGTATGTATTGAGTTGGGACGGAATGTTGTAGACGTTTACCGAACGGCAGTGGCTACAAATCAATTTCGAAGTAATTGGAAGCCCTTGTGTGCATCAACTGTATGATATAGAAGTTCAAGAAATTGAATACCATTCGGAAACTTACAGGACCAGGAAGAAATAAACCGTCGCCTCGATCGGCGAGACAAATGGTGCGATCAGTGCATAAAAACCTTAGGATCACTGGCAATTAAGTGTTGTTGTATGTTATCAGTATGGAGGGAATCAAACTGTAAGATAAACACTACAAAAAACACTTATAATGAGCTGAAATGATGCAAACCGAGGAAAGCACTTGTTCGTGCGGCTACACGCGTAAAAGTCCAATTATTTTTTGCCAGAGAATATATTGATAACAAAATTAGCTGCTGTTCATCGGCTTTTGGTCAGATAAGACTGAGATGGAACTTTTCGGTTATGGGGACGTTTTTTTTATTTGGAAAAGAAAATATGAAGCCTTCAAACTGAAAAAAAAACATTGTTCCAGCTGTGAGATATGTTTATTGTGGTGGGAGTCGCAGGCATGTTTTCTGTTTATTTCTCAGCCAATAAGGAAGCCTTGTGATGTTAGCAAGAATCATGAAACAAGATAAATATACGTATGAAAATTATTGATGAATATTTAAAACAGCTCGCTGAAGCTCTCGATCTGGGACCGGATATGGTCTTTCTTCATAATAATAACTGGAATTAAATATTAGCATTCAGTTTACAGTTCTGTTTAAGAACTTTCTCCATCTTCCCAAATTTAAACAGAACCATAATAATAACTTTAATAATAGGGAAAAATCTGTAGAACTGATTGCAAGACAGTGAAGTTAAAAAGTCTTGCAGCGGCCAAGCCAAGACCCAGATCTCAACCCGATCGAAAATTTGTGGGGGATATTTAAGAAAAATAGCAATGCCATGAAACCAAGAACCTTGAAATATTGGGGGAAATGGTGAAAGATGAGTGGTCCAAGACAGCAGTTGCTGTTGGTTAGAGCAGTTATTAATTAAAAATAGCATTGTAGAAGGTAATTGAGGTGGGAACGAATAAAGATGAAGACGGTTCATATGCTTCAAATAAATTTTTTCAAAGCCTTCGTTTTCTGAGTTTTAATTTCGATTACTAGGCTTTTCATCCCAGGATCCCGGTTGATTCGGGTCGGTTTTAAATTCCGGGAATGTAAGATGATTCACAGGATTTTTTTTTTTTACAAAAGTAGCGCAAAAATTCGTTCTGACGCATCAGTTGCTGTCAATGTAGTTGTTTAAGCACAATGATTAGTCATTAGAAGAGTAGTTAAAGGTACTATTTAGCGAAAAAGTCGCTCTTTCGTGTGTGTGGTACCCAGGTAGGTATATCCCGAAAATTTCCCCAATTCAGTGACCTGGTGACTAGATTCATGAGTACGTAGATTAGTATATTTCAGCTCAAGATTTATCATGTTTGCACTTTAGGGTATCGTATTATTATTGTCTCTGGTAGCCTAAGTTAATTATATAGGTTGCAGCAAATGCTTCCAAATTGAATGGCTCAAGTGTCGGTGTTCCTCGTAGTGTTTAAGTTGTTTAAAAATATGGTGATTGTTTCTAATTATATACCATGTAAAATTTGCAGTAGCTCGCTTCCTGGAAAGTTCTGCGATCGACATTCGCTATGTACTTACTATGACACTTGGGTGATTTTCAAATGAAACGCAAGTGGTGTTATAGACGCACGCCATCTATGCGTATAGAGGTCTTAGGGGCTAAACCTTGTAACCAGCGGGAGAGCGTGCTATGAAATGTCCCCACGATGCATGGTACGATACGGTCTTAGACCACACCATTCAGTATGGTGTGGTCTATGGTACGGTAAATACAAAGTCAATCGATTTGGTATAAAATATTAATTCATTCAATTTCGTGTAGCCTACACTGTTTTACTACGTTAAGATATGAGTTAGCTATTTTTTGAATGATATAATATGCATTTGTGCAAATTTGTTTGGATCTCTTATTAATTTGACTCAGAAGAGGAGACTGTTGAATGAGGGATTTTTACTGACGAGAATTTCTACTGAGAACGAAAATAGCAAAATATGCATCTTCTAGCACGTAGCACTTCCAACCGTAACATTACCACCGAATGTCGTTTAATATGTAAGGCTTGTAAGCAATTTCATCACGCAACTGGCATGTCAAAAATTTTGATGTGTGATTAGAGAGTAGTAATTTGCTTTTAAATCATCAAATGTATCTATGTCGTGTATTATGATATGACAAGAGTTCTGATATTCCTTTGATGAAAAAATCTGGAATAGTGGATGCGTATCGGTGGCCTGTGTAGTATTAGTTGTAGCTTAGGCCACATCATACATACGGTATATGGTGTGGTCTATGATTGTACATTTCAGCATCCATTGTTATTATTATTGTGGTAATTCTGATTTCTCACGAACTTGCCAGAGTGCACGTTGGTCAAGAGTGATCTCACGACGAACTTTCTGAACGAATATCTTGAAAAAGTTTAACTGTTCCGCGAATTCGTGTCATGCTGGTATGAATGCTAAATGCCTGGTCGATAGAGTGCTATGCCGCCCAGCAGTTTTGCGGGTCTCTCGTATATTATTTATTCTGGCTGGACATAATATTCTGCTGAAAAAATAACAGGCTACGTCTTGCTCGATTAAACTTGCACGAGATTTGACTGCCTCGTAAAATAATAGTGTGTATGCTCGGCGGAGGGTTGCAGGTCTTCCGCGTGTGCGCAAAATATTTTCTGAAACTCTTTGTATTTCTTGTGTGTATAAATTTTGTGCTCTTGGACTAGCATATTTAGAGGCGCATGCCTGTTAGCCTATCTATGGCCACAGGTCCGACGTGGTATAGAGAGATGTTTTCTGACCACCCTTACAACATATTCTCACATGATAATTTAGAAAATGTACTTAATTCAGCGTACCGTACTTTCGTTCAATTCATTATTTGCCTGCGACAATTAAGTTCCTGAAATACTACCTGACTGCCTCCAGTTCTTTTCCGAGGTACCTAGTTATTCTCCTGGTTCAAATGATGGGTTCCTGCTCTCAATGTTATGCGTATATACATTATAGACCCAAGAATTTCGGGTATTGTAGAGTTTTTACCTGCTGCATCCTAAACTACACGCTGAGAGCGCATACCTCCGCCAAACAAGGCACGGCAGTGAAACATTCAAATTGGCTCTGAAACTATGGTTTATGATTTTTTGTTTTCCTTTGCATCCTCACCAAACTTTAATCACTAGTGTCTTTTGGCAGTAATAACAACTTCTGCAAATTTCTTGAAGATCCGTTCATAACTTTTTGAGTTATGCTACTAAAAATTTGAGAAACATTAGTCGAACACTCAAACGGACTAACCGACGATTGCCAAAATTGCATCATTTACGTATGTCTGTCAATATTACTATTAAGTCCTGTAAATTTCAAGAAGATTCGTTCATAACTTTTTGAGTTATTTCATTAACAAGCATAAAATCAAACACAGACAACGAACGCAAAGATCATCACAAAAATTTGGCCATCTACTGTTCGTGATATACGGTACCGTACCTAACAACTCATTTTAGGACTAATTTCATAAAAATCCGTCCCCAGTTTGAGTTGTGCTAAGAAAAAATAGGCTGACAATCAAACAGATGTACGGATCTTCACCAAAAGTTAATCATCTTTTCCTCCTAACATACCGGCACCTAACAACGCCTGTAAAAATCCGTTCAGAACTTTTGAGTTAGCTTAGTGACAGACGCACAAACGGATAGACAGACAAACGGACAGAAAAGCAGACAAACGCGACGAAAACAACCTCCTTGGCGGAGGTAGGTAGCGAGTGCTGAGAACTGCGGTAAATTTTACTTGTTACTGTGGCGAGTCTCGATCATTTGGAAGATATCGATCTTGGAATTTATTTTGATCAGTTATTGCCTGGTCAATGATTATTTCATCGAACTGTGGTGATGGATTGCAGTGATACCCATCTAACTACAGACCCATATCAACGCTATCCATATTCAACAAAGTTCTGGAAAAATTGATTCATTCACGTTTAACGCAATTCTTAAACACACACAATATTTTAAATAACTTTCAGTACGGGTTTAGAAAAGGCAGGAATACAACGCATGCTATTTTTACCCTAGTTCAT
>LQNS02000141.1:32289941-32305100 GCA_001587735.2 Parhyale hawaiensis | reverse complement strand
CGATGGTTTCTACGAACATTATGCAGGCTATAAGAATTTAAATTTTCTCAAGTATGATGATATCTACCATTATTTCCTAATTAGATTTGTGCGCATGGCTATTTCTGGTGAAAACACATTTTATGACAGTCATTTTAGAGATTTAGTTATTAACCAGCGTTACCATTTTAGAAACAACCGTTTTAATCTGTCAACGATAAGGCTGGATATAGAGAGACGATCTGCGTTATTCCAGTGTATTAAAGCATTTGATGATCTTCCAGAAGCTCTGATTGAACCCATGTCTAGTAGGGAATTCAAATGTAGATTTAGAGAGTTCTGTATTGATAGATATACTGTGTAAATGTCGTGTGTCCAATAAGTTGCACTAGCTTTTAGGGGCTTGTTTCTAGAGTTTAGTTTCATTAATTTGAATTTTAAGTTGTTTGTATATGATTCAGAAAAAATAAAGGTGTAAAGATATGGAGTAGCTATAAGATGGCAATTTATCGAAGTATCATTAAATTAACATGCTGCCATCAGTGCTCGTACGGGTCTGACTGTTAACCACTGTGGTGTGTTGTACAAATTACATAGCTTTGCAAATGAGAAACTTTGAAGTTCATAATATGAGGACCTCGCGTGATAGACTATTTTTGATGGTGACCTCATTCGCCTCATATTTCTGTTGCCTGATGTCTCGTGCAGCACTGGCTTGTTTGTGCATCATTTCACCGCGTAATTTTTTTCTTGCATGCGCCTCTGAGTATTACTGTTAGTAGCTACTCAAGTTTTTTAAACGCGTCACTTAGAATGCGAGAAAATACCTATCGTCTAGGTACCATATCATCTGATACAGGATTTGTGAGGCTTCCTGTAGCATTGACGGTGCTTTGTAGTTTCATGTTGATGTCAGTAGGGAAGCTGCGCAGCGTATTCTTGTGCGTTAGTATTTCGTTCACGAAGAAGCTTGTGGCCCTTAGGCTGGCTCTCCACCAAGTTGGGAATCGCTCCAGGCCAAGATAAAAAGCGCAAGGGACATATTTCTCGGAGGCTTCCCGTCTCGATAAAAAAAACAACTCCTAAGCGTTCGTTGGTAGAAGCTCAGACGGATTACATGCCGCGCTACGCTGTTGGTGGTGCGCGCGTTTTTTTCTCATAGCCTGACTTGCTTCGATCGAAAAGTACAGTAGCCATGGCTGTTCTCTCACTGTGTTACACAACCTTACGTTTCAGTAGTTTGTTCAGAAATGGAGTTCAGTATTTTGTGTATCCCTTCGATACTCATTAGGAAAATAAAGCTAACTCTTGTGCAGTAGTAGTGCTAAGGGGGTTTTCAAGCACGCATCGCAGTGAGCAGCGTGATGATGGAATACCGAAGAGTTTTGAAATTGGTCAAACTTGAAGTATTAGCTCGATGTCATGTTCTTGACGCTGAGCCCTTGACTTTTTTTTTTAATTTTCATGCCTCGACTTACAACACTCACAATTATAGCAACAATACTCATACTTTCAAGCCAGTTTTAACAAAATTTACAAAGCTTCCGTTGTCTACAATAGAACAACGGTGTTCATGGCCGATTTGCCTTTATGTATTCATTGTGTAATTGCGATCTACCTGCTGTACTTTACTTTAGAAAAGAAATAGTTCACTTATTAAGAAACCATTGTAACTGTGGGCTGTATTTACATATGAGAGCTTGGCTGTCGCTATGCAATGAATGACAGACGCTGGCGCTGCTGCACCGGCGTGTTTAATACTCGTGTATGTACGCTCTGGGAGCCGACATGTTTTTGTGCTGGCATTCAATCGACAGTCTCCGTCTGATGTTCACTTAATTGCCCGCTGACGTGAGCGGCACTTATCGAAAATGCAATGGAAATTATAGAATGCACACAGAGAATTGAGTTTGAGTGACCGAAAAACTCCGTGCAAGAGATGTACGTAGGTACAACTTATGTAGCTACTCTTGTGAGTTTGTTGCATAACATGAGCTACAGAACAAGTGCATCAGACGCCACGGACTGCATTGCATGATGAAGGCCATGCGTGGGCATTTTCAAGTTGTCTTGCGTGATCTGCCGCTTGACTCTTCAATTTATGATATAACCTTGCCTGGCTCGTATCAATAGCACTGTTTGGAACGTTCCATGGGTGATAGCGAGGGAGGGCTCAACTGCACGGTCGAGTATATCGAACGTTGTGTCTTGCGCAGGTTAGCAGTTTCAGTCGTAAGAGTCGGACTATATAGAGATCCGAATCTAGGAGTCTGACACTGGCTGCAGCCGGAAGTCAGAGTCGGACTTGGTTCTTCCGACTCCGCTACCCTGGTGGCTTAAACTGGATCCAGTTATTGTACTTGGTTGAATTTACCGTTGGTATATATTTTATCTCCATGCGTCTTACTGTTTTCTGTCAAACGAAAAGTAGCTGCACTCGTTTGTACCAGACGTACGGTAACGCGGGACAGATTCCTGAAAGCCCAAAATTAAAGAAAAGGGATAGATAATATTTGGGGTTTGCATAGGTTACAGTCCTAATCTATTAATGTTAAACTTGCCTTGAATTCTGTATCGTGTGGAGCAGCGGCTTTTAAACTTGTTGGATTTACTGATCACCGCAAATTTCACACTAGTATTTGCCAATATTTTTGTAATTCAAGTATATAAATATTCATTGGCTTTTATTATTATCTTCTAATACTGACTGAATTGATACCGCATATGCTACCAGTACATATCGAACAAAACAGTTTTTCCTAAGAAACACATTAGCTATCCCGTACGTGAAGTACCGTAGCTTATTAGATAAGATAAGCTTAGGCTAGATAGGAGACAATAGACAGTCCAACAGGCCCATTCTCATTGAGCATCCGGGACTTATACCTACGCTCCGGCCCTCTATGATCTATTGCCATTACTTAGAGCCGGAGCCATATGAGGATTATTTGTTCTGCATTGCCGGGGAAAGGTGGACGACTGTCTAGCTCTATTTTGCAGCAAATCTTGATATTGTGAGTGATTTGTAACGGTTTCAGTCCCATTCAACCCATAACTCATTGGTAATCACCTTCTTCGAGAGAAATATGGACAATCTGACACTCATGGAGATTCGGGCAAAATCAGGGAATACTCGGGGAATTTTGAAAGTCCTGGTCGCCAAACACCATGTATTCACCAGTAATAGGTAGCTATAGGTATTATAAATTTTAGGTTGCATGCGAATATTTCGTTGCTTAACACGGCAAAACTAATATCTTCGGTTATTCTTAAAGCTTCAGTCTTGTATAGTATCTGCTTCATAAATCATTCTGTTATTCCTTTTTTTTCCTGGCTTGTTTTTCGCATGCCCGTTGCCTCTTGCATGTGTCCCACGTTTCTCTTGACATTCTTTTTATGCCCATTGTTTCTTCCTCTCTTTGAATCACAGTGTACTCTGGGGGTAGTAGAGGCTTAAGCTAGGAGTATACATAGGTAGTAATAAATCTGTGAGCATCTTCGGTTCTTTTCTCCAGTGACAAGTCTCGCCTGTATACGGTATGTCGCTATGTAACTCGTTTATGTTGTGTTCGGCAAATTTCATGATTAGTCGACACCTATATGTATATTTAATATTGACCTTTTTTCTCATCTTGCATTTACTTATGCACTATGTTAGGCGGTGCCCTGATTCCCTGTTTCAATGTGACATGCTGCGTATCTCTTCCTTTTCCTTTGTTTGTAACATGGTTTCAGTTTCTCCATGGAGACTGAAACCAACGCATCTCTTATTCTAGCAGTTATCTATTCGTGAAAGCTTTATTTTGAGAGAGTGTCTTTGTCGTCTGTATAATGTCAAGTCTCGCGTATCACCATGTATTATTCCAGAAATGAACTTCCCCATGTATGTATTTTTAACTTCTCATGACCTTGTCTCGATGACAAGTCACTGCGAACCTGAGCGCGCAACAACCCCCCCCCCCCCTCCTCGCTTGCCAGTGTCGCCGACACCGTAGTTTATGCACGACCCGCTGCTGCATCTTTGATACAAACGAGCCGCTTGCACTGAACTGCCTCTGTCTCTGTGTTGTCTCCCTCTTTCTCTCTTTTTTTTCCTCCCCAGTCAATTGATTGATGCTCCGCGTACGGCTCCATTGTTGCTTGGTAATGAGGTGATGAATGCAGGCAGCCCCAAGCGAGGTGCGTCCAGGCCCTCCATATTCTGCCTATCTATCCTTGCTGCTGCGTTTCGGAAGTCCTGTTGCTCTTATGATACTGGCGTTGTTTTACGAGCGTTTTTCTTGTATTTGGGGATCATATTTTCTCTTTTGGACTCTCTTCGTTTTCACGTATATGGTATGTCCAGCTGTATATAGCTCGGTAGGTAACGTCTTATAAATCCTTCTTTCCCAATTTCTCATTTGCGTTAAGTTCTCTCAACAGCCCTTTCTTTGCCGTTATATATACATTATATTATACTATACCTGCTACACTAAACAGTTTGCTAACATAAGTTAGTTCACAGAGAGAAGAACAGGCTGGCAGTAAGGCTCAGACCGTGTTGCCGCCACTAGGGGTAGAAGGTCTTATCATGCAATTGCGTGGTACCTAGCAAAGAGCTCCCGTGGCACTGATGACAATCGACAGGAACCGCAGACACCCGCGCGCCTGTCACTCTTCTCTGTCACGTACGCCATTGTTGTCGGGACTCTTTGCATATCTGATACCGTCTTATCGGTATATTTTCCTCTCTTTTACAAATCTCATGACCCTTTCAGGTGCATAAGATTGGTCGTAGAGTTAGGTTATTATTATTGCGAGCCGCGCCTACTAAGGTACCCTAGACGTATAGGTACTGTAGCTAGTTACGCATTCTAAACTTCTTTCCTTTCTTCTCCACTTGGATTTTTTTCTCCTACTCACAGTGACGAGTTTGTCCTCTGGCCATTTTTTTATACCCTTGTTTGCTGTACTTATGCGTAGAATATACCCAATTGAAAAATTGTGGGCATTTATCCGATGTTATCGGATGCCTTTCACTATTTACTCACAGACAGCCGATAAATGCCTATAAATTTCAGATTGGGTAGCTACTACCTGTCCTTTCTTCCTCGTTGTTGACAGCTGTGCCGTGTGCGGCTCCGAGGGCTCAACCAATATATTCCTGGAATAGGTAGCACTATTGGTAGAGCCAAACGGACCTTTCGCACCTTACAGAGGTTATGACTAATGAGCAACAATGACGCTACGAGAAAACTTGTACTACCAGTCACATTAACACGTTAGAAACCACGTAATGTTAGTGGTCTGCTTTATCTTACAGTGTATAGCTACTGGCTGACATCTCAACTCTCAACCAACGCTTTCCTAATGGGAAGCTGGCTTTTTATTTAACCGCTATTTTAGAGCTCCAACTGTTATGTTTGAACGATTCATGTTCAAAATCGTTCCTATTTGGAAGTATTACCGTAATTTCCGTCCGAACACTAGCCTGCTGCTGAACTGATAATTTCGCGTTCGTTCATCAGCTCTTAACCAATCAAGTTGAGATATAGGCTACTTAACACCCCTCAGAGGGCATAGGATGTTCCATATGGTAAGGTTAGGTTAGGCTCGTCCATCCTATGCTATGGGACCAGGTGGCCCGTGTAGGTTACCTACCTCAGCCATTAGCTAGGCTTTCGGGACATCTCTCTTTCGTCCCCACTTTGCTTCCTTCCCGATTTCATACTCCTACTTGCTCATGCTTCCTCTCCTTTCCCCACTTGCTGATCCCATGCGCGTTGATCCTGTGTGGGAACACCTTCGTGCATGGGTTCCCCGTTTCTTTTGACATACTATATGTCCCTTGCTCTTTCTTCTGTGATATCGTCCTGCTCGGAAACGGAGGCTTAAACTTCCTAACTATAACTAACTATAGGCTACTTATGTAATGCTATTGCTACGAGACCGTTGTTTAGCAGCCCGGTAAGGGCTAATGGGCTGCCTTACAATGTGCCACCAGTGGTACTTGTTGCGGGTCAGCAGCGTATTGATATTGTGCAGTCTTGCTTGACAGTGCTGCTCGTGCTCCACGTCTCACAGTTATGTTGAGCTGCCGCTGAGCCGTCCTAGAAACTTTCTTTCTGTCCTCGTGTATTGTTGAATAATATACGAGACGAATTGTAGTTCAGCTGTGATGCGGTCAATGTGACCTCAAGCCTCGTCTCGGCCCTGTTTTTGTGTGTTCATTCTTGAGATTCCCACTGGGCCTTTCACTGGGAGTTTTTATTGGTGAAAATAACAGCGACATTTTTCTTGTTTTCATTCTTGAACAATTTATAATTTTGGAGGCTGGGGTAACGACAAAATTGACAACCGTGCGACTTACTTCTATAACTGAAATTAATTAATTAATTACTATAATTGAAATTAATATTTTAGTGCTGGGGTCACTTATGAATGTGCAAATTGCGTTTTCGTCGCGGTTGTTGCATAAAGTATCTTCGGCTTACTATTGGTATGGAAAATAATCATTTCAGTTGGCACTGTATTTTATTACCTTTTTGAATAATTTATTAGACTATTCGTTTTGTACACCGCCTTTCTTTCGCATTACTTTATCATTTTTTTAACCTACATCTCCGCCATTTAGACTACGGGCACGTGTTATGTACTGCAAGTATCATAGGTACCGGTACCTACGTGTCTGTACAAATAGATCACTTGGGATAGTTGTCGGTTACCTATTTTCACTCAAGAGAAACATGCCCTCGCTAGTTTCTACGCCAGTGGCTTGCGTGTGATGTGACCGAGTGATATTTTGTAAAGCTTCTTAGATAATTATGCTACCTACCCGTAGTAGGTAATTTTTTTTTTGCTAACCATAGCGTGGCTAAACCCAGAAAGTAATAATTTTACTAATACGTGCATTGCACTGATAGCATATTCTTCATTCATTCAGAAAAGCATTGAGAAACTTCCAGTTTTTCTACTCGTGCATTCTCCTCTATCTTTTTTCTCGGCAAGACGAACTTCTGGTGGATGAGCGTGTCTTCATGTTAGCGTCATTCTGTTATCAGTGTGGGGCGTAGAGTCAATCTTGTACTTTTTTGCCGCTTGTCTGTCTCCAGATGACATTGTGACCAAGCGAACCACGCATTCATGTTAGATCGGACCCTATCCGTTCTCACTTGTTCGCCTCAGCGACCAGTGTGCTCTACTTCCCCGGTAAGGGACTGTGTCGTGAGCCTCCTCGTTCCACACCTTGCAAACGAGTTTCATATCTGAGGTAGGTACGTACGTTAGCGATATCTCGGTGTTGCAGCGTTAGTTTGTAGCAGCGCAGCTACAAGGCCTCGCCGAGGCTGCCCATTGCTTGAGGTGTGTTGACCCTCGGAATGGCATTCACTTCTCTGCTCCTCACTAAATACCTGCATGTTGTGAGCTTGCTTTGATGCGGCCGCGCTGTGTTGTGTGAAGAGAGAACTGATCAAGTGTCCTGTTCTGCATGAAGCCAGCCAGCAGCGGCAGCATGTTGTTGGCTGGAGTTGGTAATCCGTTCTCAACGGAACAGCCGAGTGTTCTGCCCTTCTCTGTGTAGAGGGGAGTGCCGGAGATTGCACAGTTGGCATGTGCTGCCTGTTCCCGTACTCATGTTGGGCGACTTAGAAAAGTATTGCTTTTATTGAAGAAGAACGACATTTTTAGTTACGGATTTTGTATGTAGTTAGCAAGAAGTTAACGGAGTGCATCCTGAATAGATACACTTCGTTAGTATGAGACGCGTAAGGCGCATGCGTGGACAGCAAGCTAATGTCGTCTGACTTCATTCATTATGAGCTTCGTGCGGGAGTGCTAATGATGGCTTGTACATCGTGCTGCCGACGGTAAGGATGAGCTCTGCATGATTATGTTGTGACGGTAGTAGCTTGCAAGCTTGCTGTTTACTGGTAACCATGCGACTCCAAATATTCTGTTGTACTCTTTTCTTTTACTGCTGAAACTTTATTAGATACGGTTAATATTGTGTCCATGTGATAAATTTATAAAATGGTAGGTATCAAAGGCGTCAGCTTCTTTCTTTCATTAGCGTGTTTTAATTGCTGTCCGCAAATAGTGAGCTCTTCAGTAATTGCAGGGCTCGGCATCGGCGATATATCTATTACGTTGAGCGGGATGTTCTTGACTCGGCGTTTTAAGATCGTCTGGGAAAAGGAAGAAAAAGGCCGGTTTTTATTGTATTACGTCGTGTAAATATGCCTCAAATCAGGAAGAGGAGGCCAGCTCAGATTATGCAACACACATTGTAGTAGTCGGTGTCGATCAGTTTCCAATAGGTAGTGTTTTGCAAGCTCCTGAGCATTTAATTACGTTTAACGTGCACACAGTATAGGTGCTGGCTTGTTTCCGATGAATGAAGACCAGCTGTCATAAAGAATTTAAGTATTGTAAAGAAAGTTTGTGGAGCCCCGCATCTGTTGAACTAGATACGAGTGTTAGGTCCTACTAGAGAGATTGAGGCATAATATAGCATTGTGCTTATCAGTTAGGTTCAGCGTATATTCCAGCTGGACCGAACCTAGCCTAATTTATTCTTAACCAATCTAGCTTATTTTAACCTAACTTAACTCCTACTCTGAGGTAGGCTACATGCCAAGCCGTTAAACAGGTAAACAGCGACACTTGTTGAGCTGCACAGCGTGGACTCGGTACAGCCAGAGACACCGGCTCGCATATCATGAAGCCATTGGGGTGCAGAGAGCAAATTGCGCGCCGGTTGTATTCGTCAGAACCGAAGCGTAGCCCGTGGTGCTGTTGCGCGGTCATCTCTTCATGCCTCGCTGGTCAGGTACTCGTCGTTCTTCCTAACGATGCGGCCGTGCCATGCACTCTCCGGTGGTTGCTTATCTGCTGCGAGACTGGCTATGCGCGTACATTTCAGCTTCATCTTTTGCAAGTAACTGCCACTGCCATGAATAATTTGAAATTTGAGCGTCTGTGATATAGATGCTCATCGTACTACTGCATGGCGCCGCTCTTGCTTAGGTAATGCGCATGACGAATGTCGAGCGTCGTCGAGAAGCAATATTATTAGAGACCTGTTGAAGAAACATCGTCACTTGTATGTCGTTACTAGTTCCGTTTTGTAATCGACATAATGAGACTTTGTTTTGCACATGCAGTGATATGGTAACTCTGCTTCGTACTTGTGGCACTGAAAGACTTGGATGTAACATTTCTCCGTCTGTTCCTATCTGCAGTAGGTCTATATTAGGAGTTTCAGTGCTGTAGATCTAACTATGAAATAGTCCTGTCTAATACGTAGCTACCTACCTATCTCATTCTGCGACAATACTATCACCTTTTACTACAACTTCTAACAATGAGAGTAATTTAACTCGCTTTCACGTTGGCTTTAAAATTAGGAATCAATACGAACGATAGAGTACGTGTCTCTGTTTTACCTGTTATCAGGTAAACGTAGCCCGGTCTGTGAACTGATACTTCTGTCGTTAACCCCGGCTCCCGATTCTTCCTTACACGCAAGCAACTATTCTCGACTGCTAGAGACGTGTCATGTCGTAGGGAGACTCGAAGAAAAAATGATCTCTTGCGCTAACACTCATCACCGTGTATAATTACTTAGCTATCGCGGTGTAATTCGTTGCAGTCGCTATAGAAGAATTACTCCCCCGGCGGCCTCATCCTGCTCCGTGTGTGGCGGCGGTTGTCGTCGCGACGCGCCGTGTAAACCTTTAGCTTCATCTGTTAACTCTCATGACAGCCTGCCAACTCTATTAGTTCCCTCCCGCCTCAGAGATCTCAGCGTCTCGATGCGTTTGCTCCTCTCGCGCTTACTGCAAAGTTTCGTGCAACCGTGAATTTGTTCTTGTTGTTTTGGGCAGGGTTGGAGAGTTAGAGTCGGACGTTTTTAATGAATGGGCAGGAGTCGGAATGGGAAACTGGTACTTCCAAGTCGGAATCTGGCTATAGTTGTACTTGAGAGTCTGAGTCGGCTTTGATCCACCTAACTCCATCAGCGCTGATTGTGGCTGTGATTTGTCTGAGAGTCGCATTAACTTGAAGGCGTGGTAGATTCGCCCAGTTTAGTGAGATAACGTTATCCGATTAGCTTCAGCCTGCCCGGAGATAAGGTTATCCGATTAGCTTCAGCTTGCCCGGAGATAAAGGTTATCCGATTAGCTTCAGCTTGCCCGGAACATTGGTTTTGAAGCGCTGGATTTGCCGCCATGGATACCGGTAATTGCAGGCGTCAGTCGCAAATCGATTTCGCTTGAACCGGCAAAAACGCAGTCCTATGTAGTTTCCTATCGTTTATGTGTAACGGCCGCCTGAAAACAACACCCTAAAGTTTCTCCGAACTGTAATGATTGCTGTCCCCACTGAGATTAGTATAATTATATAGACGGTCGTGAAAATTAATAAAATAAAATGAAGAAAATTAAACATGTTGCAGTATTATAAGCGACTACATAGTATAACAGATGAATGCTGCGGGTGATGCATTATACACCTACTTGTTTTTGTCGTCATAAGTGAAATGGTCAGTGCTGTGCATGAAGCGGTGCTCACGGCATGCATCTTCAATACTGTACTAGGTACGGTACTTTTCAGTTGCAGTTCTTGCTCACTCTGTTATTTAATTCTAGAGCACTCAAATCATGAGTACCCTCGCGAGCTGAGTACAAGTCGCTGCCGTGCGAATGAACGTTGGTCGAGTGCCGTACGGCCACGACAAATATATCTCGTTTGCAAGCCGGGGGCCTAAGGAATGCTCAGTCATTCTCGAGACAAATAAGATAGCTGGAGCAGAACAAAGGATGGTGCGTATGTTACAACAAGAGCGGCAGCCCCAACAGCAGCAGGAGCTGCAGCTAAGCCCTAATAGGCTTTCTCTCTCCATATTCATCGCTGCACTCAGCTCATTTGTTAGCCTAACTCTGGGGGAAGCGATAAATCAGTTAGCTCTCGCAAGACCCGCCAGATTTTTTCTTGGCTTGCTGAGCGCCTACCGTGAATGCTAACGCCAGCCGAGCCTTCCTGCCTTGCTTCTTCTTCTCCTTGTGCCGCCTGGGCCCTAGGGAGGGCAGAGGGAGAGTCCTGGCCACAGAAGAGAGGAAGAGGATCTCCTGTCGCTCTTTCTGCGCTGTGCACTGGGCTGCTGCTGCTGCAATTGCCAGCGCCTTCTCACTCTCTGGAGCTAGGTAGCTCTTAGCCTCTGGACTCGAGTGCTGCCATGGGTGCACTTGTCATTGGTGAGGTCACGTGGCCGTCATAAATGTCGTCTGGGGTTATGGGAAGAAAGTTTCTTAGGTTTGGTGCAGTAATTTGTCTCATATGTGCTACTGTTTCTCTAATGCGCGCCCGTCCTTCTTATGTTCGCCTTTCCTTAGGCCCCCCTCCTGTTCCTTCCACGTGTCTGTTAAGGTAAAGTCGCCTTGACTGGACACTTTCAACTAGCAAACACGCATGCACTGGCTCGTGCTGCAGATACACCCCCACTAGAGTTTAAAGGAGCATACGACTGCAGTCGATCACAGGTTGTCGGAGCTATCGCTTATGTTCATTTCATGTGCTCTTGTCTTCATCGTGTGCGGCTGCTACTGTGTTTTGATAGTCAAAGTGTTTGAACCCAATTTAAGTTGAACACCAATTTAAGTCTTTCGGCGTCTGGTTTAGAGACTCACTTCTGCTTGTTTGTAAATTCAGTAAGTGGCAATTCAAGCAAAAAGCGTAACTGAAATTTTTACTAATTTTCTTAAGCAATTCTGATGAAGTTGTCGTCAACTGCACAGACTACAGTCTTGTCCAGCTATGTTTCGTGCTTATAATAGAAAAATAAATGAACATATAGTAGTTACTAGACCAGTGATGAATGTGGCTAGGAGCGCATGCACGTCACAATTGTATATCATTTAAAAGTCACAGGTGCTGCTCCACTGCTGACCTTGGGCTCTCAGCGATAAACATCATTGCTTGCTCTATTCTGGCGCTGCTCTACAGCTGGCAAGTGCCCATTTTATATTAATAATGCAGTGTAGGTAAAACTAAAGCCATAGTTGTGATGTGTGGTGCGCTAAACTGAACGCGTCACTTGCTGGGTCTTCTACTTGCCGTAGTAGTATATAGTTTCTCACATTTGGTTACTCTTGTTTCACGTGTCGAGAGGCTGCGGTGATGTACTCATACCGTACCTATGTTAGTTCTCATTTCAGACCGGGTTTGCGAGTTGGATCAAAAAAGTCCGATTCTTTCTCCTAGTCTTCCACTTTTTTGTAGGAGACGGACTCCGACTCAAAATATAAACTTATAGGTTGTGAATTAATTTTGGTCAACTACATTTTACCAAAATATGTGCATGCGTTAGGCTTAGTAAAGAGATATATATTTACATTTATATTGTGCATCATTGGCGCTATTTGGGACCTAAAGTTTTCATTTATTTATAATTCATAAATACTTGACATGTAGAAAAAACTGTTCAGGCTAAATATTCAATGCCAAAAATGTGCAGCGTTAAGCTTAAAGAAATATTTTCTTCATACCCTAGTTATAATGAAATCCTACTGTATTTGCACAGTTTGGGGTATGAAATTATTTATTAGCTATTAAAATACCTAGCTTTAGACAAGACTAGTTGAACCAAGTAGGTAGCTACCTACTTACTTTCAATGGTAAACACATGGATTAACTAAGAAAAATATATTGACATTTGCAACATCTTCCATACTTTCTGCAGCTCAAGACCAAAAGATCGATAATATATTTTCTGAAATTGTTCTCCGCAATCGGAGTAAATTCCAACTTCGCCTCGTGGGGCAGCCAGTGGATTTCCGACCGCAACCCTGATACCTACGTCACCTGTGGAAGATTCATGTGTTGAATGGTTGCACGCTCGGTTTCATGTAGTACACGATGCCATTTTTCTTAAATTTCCCTCGTCTTGCTATTCTTCTTCTTCTTCTTCATGTCTTTAGACCTCTCTCGTTGTACTACCGACGCACAGCAGCACACTACTGCTAACCACGCTGTTGACGCTAATGTATGTGTGAGCGTTAATCGTCTGGAGTTGAGCGTTTACTTACTACTGAGCTTCATTGCTGATATTGCGAAGCGAAACTATCTCTATAGATATATACCCTGCTAGAGTAACGAGACGTTTATGCTCCTTTATTCAGGCAAGCAGGATTTGTAGCTTACATTCCTTGCCAGGTAAACTAGTCAGCGTGCGTGTAAATGCAACACTTGTCCATCTTGCTTGGAGAACCATTGAAGTCAGTGGTATGAATGTGTCAGACACACTATACATACATAGCTGTGAATGTGACTCTGCATGCTGTGCAGGGCCTCTTTAGGTGAGTTCTTCTATACGCAGATGGTCTAGCACCGTATCCAGAACACGTGTCGCGTATGTATAGGAAGCAGCTCGTTGTCATCTTTTGTGTGGCAGTTGTTGGCCAAGTGTGGGGAACTCGGCACTGTCCATTGAAAGGCGGAGCTGTTGAGAGTGTGGTTATCCCGCACCTTTACATCGAGTGTATAATGATACCTAATGATGTAAGATCAGCGTTGGGTCTACCTCGGTGCATCAGGGTTTGCTGAATCTTAATCGTGGGGAGTCGAAGGCTTCTGGTTTCTTCAACTTAAATTAGGACACTTGCTCTCCCAGGAGTCGGAATCGGGCCTTCTATGTTCCCACTCTACTACGCAATTCGAATATTTGTTGCACAGGAGCTTGTCACAACATCAAGATACCTATGTGGCATGTGCGTGTTCAGTTTCAATGCATTAGTAGCTAGGTACTAGTTGAACGAGCTGCTTGTGAATACATTGATGAATGTTCATCTCTGTTTATGTTCTATTGCAACGAGTGTCAGCTTTTCTTAACGTGCTAAACAGTGTCATTTCCGTGAACAAAATTAAATTGTTTTTGGGTTAAGCGCATAAACGTGCAAATGGCATTGTCGCCGGATGGCTAGTTAGCAGCCCTGTGAAACCGAAGAATGTCCAGGTCGACTTAATTGTGAAATACAACTCACCATTGCTTTAGCTATACAAAGACATAACGACACGTTTTAGTGTACCTACGTTCCTTTAGTCAACGTCATCTGGCTAGAGACCTACGATCGTAACAGCAAATTTAGGGCAAGAATAGGAGTAAGGTAAGAAAGACTACAACTGAGAACGATAATATGATACGGCTCTCTTAATTTCGCACACGCTACTTCTATATGAGATAGCCCACAATCGGTCTGCTCGCTGCCAATTCCTCTAGTACCTACTAGTGGTCATATATAAGTATTAAACAATTTAGTAACTAGTTCTCCCGATTACCGCATCACGTTCGTAACAAGTTACAACTTGTTGGTTTGCACTCACTCGTCTGCTGAAACTGGGATCGGACTTATAATTTTTGTGCCCTGGGCAGGCATAGCTAGGGTTACGTTCATTAAGTTCAGCCTTCCGATTTTATGGGGAGACGCGCCCCGGGGGCGCTACCGTCGTTCCTGACACCTTGTGTGCGTGTTTGTGTACGCAGATCGTGTGCGTGTGAGCGGCGTTCAAGTTGGCGCGCCGCGCTGCTCGCTATATCGCTGATAAGTTAGGTTACGTTAGGTTAGGTAGGGTTATAAACGTTAGGTTAGGCAAGGTTAGAAAGTTAAGTAAGGAGGTTAGGTAAGGGTAGGTTAGCTTAGGTAAGTTTAGGTAGTGTTTATTTTAGTGGTGGCGCGCGTAGGAAAGCTTACGTGAACGCAAAGGTGTCGTGAACGCCGGTAGTGCACCCCGGGGCTCCCATGGGCTACCTTAGCTCTGAAGATGCCTTCGGGACGTTTTACTTACGCGCCTACTTTGCTTTTTTCCATTTTCATACTCGTACTGAAGATGTTTTGTGGTGTTCTTCCTCTTCTTTCCCGACTTATTATTCCCGGTTCTCTTGCACGTTGATCCGCTGTGTGAACACAATACATGGGTTCTACGTTTTTCTCAACGTACTGTAAGTCCGTTCTTTTCCTCTTGGAAGCTTCCATTGTGTTGTTGAAGGAGGGTTAAACTAATTCCCGTAATAATAATAATGATAATTTTAATTTCAGTTCTATTGGGTATTCTCGACGTCGATAGTAGTGAATAATATATACCGTATATATATATATATATATATATATATATATATATATATATATATATATATATATATAT
>LQNS02000141.1:32271099-32282135 GCA_001587735.2 Parhyale hawaiensis | reverse complement strand
CAATCGGTCTGCTCGCTGCCAATTCCTCTAGTACCTACTAGTGGTCATATATAAGTATTAAACAATTTAGTAACTAGTTCTCCCGATTACCGCATCACGTTCGTAACAAGTTACAACTTGTTGGTTTACACTCGTCTGCTGAAACTGGGACCGGGCTTATAAGTTTTGTGCCCTGGGGAGGCATAGCTAGGGTTACGTTCATTAAGTTCAGCCTTCCGATTTTATCGGGAGACGCGCCCCGGGGGCGCTACCGTCGTTCATGACACCTTGTGTGCGTGTTTGTGTACGCAGATCGTGTGCGTGTGAGCGGCGTTCAAGTTGGCCCGCCGCGCTGCTCGCTGTATCGCTGATAAGTTGGGTTACGTTAGGTGAGGTAGAGCCTGGTCCACACGCTACGTCTTTTTCTCCGTTTTGCCTGCGCAGTTTAAGACGTTGCAGACAAAACGCGTGTAGACAGGAAAACGGCGCTAATATTTGGTCGGAAGGAAGACTGCACGGTTGCAGCGATAACTGTGCTAATGAGCATAGTTTTCCGTGAACTGCGCAGACAAGTTGGAACGGTAGACGGTAGCTCCGTTTTGTGTAGCTTCGTTTGCTCAGTTCTCGTTCAATTCAGTAGATGAGTATATGTCTCAGTGTCCATTCTTAAGTAATTCTGCCAGTCATTAGGTCGTCACATAATTCACATAACAATTTATTATTGGACCAGTTCTGTCTTCTTAGGAGCCACGTTCTTAACCACTTTAAACAGTGAGTACTTCTACGGCGTTGATGTCTTTTCTTTTTTGCGAGATAATATGCCAACAACACTGTCAGAAGTAGCACCTCCTCCATAAAAATCAAAGACAACTGAGCTAATCAGGTGCGAACATTTCACCGTGTGGACGCTCAAAACTTGTAACGTTTTAAGACTGCGCAAACTAAAACGGAGTAAAAGACTTAGCGTGTGGACCAGGCTTTAGGTAGAGTTATAAAGGTTAGGTTGAGTTACGGTAGGTAAGGTTAGAAAGAAAGGTAAGGGTAGGTTAGGTTAGCTTAGGTTAGGTAAGCTTAGGTAGTGTTTATTTAGTGGTGGCGCGCGTAGGAAAGCTTACGTGAACGCAAAGGTGGCGTGAACGACGGTAGTGCGCCCCGGGGCTCCCATGGGCTACCTTAGCTCTGAAGATGCCTTCGGGACGTTTTACTTACGCGCCTACTTTGCTTTTTTCCATTTTCATTCTCGTACTGAAGATATTTTGTGGTGTTCTTCCTCTTCTTTCCCTGTTCCCGGTTCCCCTGCACGTTGATCCGCTGTGTGAATATGTTTTTCTCAACGTGCTGTAAGTCCGTTCTTTTCCTCTTGGAAGCTTCCATTGTGTTGTTGAAGGAGGGTTAAACTAATTCCCGTAATAATAATAATAATGATAATTTTAATTTCAGTTCTATTGGGTATTCTCGACGTGGATAGTAGTGAATAATATATATATATATATATATATACTTGTAGGGGAAATGCCAGCTTTTTTCTCGTGTGTACGCGGTGCTGTAGCTGTCGTCGCCTAACATTTCTTACTGTCCGGGATGGAGATTCTGTTGTACTCCTAGATGAGTGCAGCACCAAGCTGTCATTTCGAACCGTCGCCGTTCTTCAGCCTGGAGCTGCTTATGTAAAGCCTGCATCTAAATAATTAATCACTGTGCTACCACAAAAAGCTCATTCATTATTGTTGCGTATGAACGGTTGTTGTGTGGCAGCGGAACTGTTTGGTCTGCCGTGCTCTCTCAGACTTATCGCGTGCCTCATCAATTTGTTCAGATAAATTAACTGGACTTAATGCAAGATTAATGCTACTCATACAGACGCTGTTCTTTTGATTTATGAGAACAGATTGTGTGCCAGGGAGCTGTGCCGGGCTCTCGCTCACTGCAGTAGGTAGGTACCTACTGTGCGCACTCGGCATGTACAGTCTCTTATTATTACGCTGCAATTTCCCAACTTTTGCCTCTTAAATGACAGCCGGCACTGCTGGCTGTGAACTTTTCTTTTGATTGAGTGGCACACCGTCGCGTGAGAGCTAATGCTATGCTCCGGTCGAGGCTAGAATGCAATAATGTGATCTTTGCGGTCAGGGATGGAGTGTGTGTATTTTTCTCGTCATATTCTGGTGATTAGTTTGTTATTTAACATGGAAATATGGATATTCTATTCTCGTATCATATTTATGTTAATGTGACAGGTTCTACTTTAATGCTGTTAAATGGACATATGTGTATTCTATTTGTGCCAACTGCCAACCAATCATGTTATCATTTTGTATAAATGATTACGTAACCAATATATATTTTCGTGTCGCTTAATGTATATTGATTACGTAATTAGCAAGACTTCATCGTATATTCTCAATTTGTACCAACCCTTCCATGCATCTTTTAAAAAAAGACTTTTTGTCAAAACTGTGCACTGTAGTGACTGTAGGCTTATTTGAAACTTCGTCTATATAGGTACATAGGCCTACTTCACAGTGCTGTTCGGTGCTATAACTTAACTTCAGTAGGTACTTGTTTATACCATCACTCCTGTTTAGTACCTTCACCTGCGTACAGGCACTTCGCCTATATTTGTTATTTACCTGTTGGTGTACTTGGGTGTAGAATATGACTGCCAAGAATTTGTGATGATACTTCTCATTGATCACACTTTCGGTAATAATTTACTTATAATAGATGCTGTGCAAATGCTAAATAAATGAACATGAGATGCGCGTTCCGGCTTCACTCCTAGTGAGCTGTGTAACCTTTCTTTTCCTGCCGTGACGCGTAAACTTTTTATATTATTTTTTTAGCGACCACTCAAGTATCACTCAGAGAATAATTTTCTGCTCTGTAACATAGATACGCCATGATATCATAACAATCGAATTTTTTAGCGCAAGCGAAAAACTGTTTCACAACAGGAAAAAATTAAGTTGGAAAAAACATTACTGCTACAAAATTTACGTATTCTTCGCCCATGTAGTATTTTAAAGAATATATTACTTTGCTTCATTAATCATCTACTCAATTTACGTTTGACCTCAGGCTGAGGTTTCGATTTGGGAAGAAAGACTCATGATAGATCAGATTTGCTAAGAGTAGCCTTTGATACCTCACTGATTGAATTTGAACTATGGCAAAGCAACAAGTACCTACATTCAAATGAGAGATAGCGCATTTCTTCCATCACCTGCAACCTGGCCTATTATTCGCATTTTGGTTTTCATCACAGCGTGACAGGATGGCCGCTGTCTCCAACCTGACTTAATTATCGCCCGTTTTCTGCAAGCGTGACATAAAGTGGACAATAAATATTCAAGTAATACATCGGTATTTAATACATTGTTTGATTAACAAGTAATCTGTGCGGTTGTTTCGCTGTTGAGGGCTGGCCATTTGCAGCAATTTTATAGTATCCGGCTATCCTCGACCTGCAACCTTTTCTTGATGCTACTCTCTCTCTCTCTTAGTTAATACAACATTTTTAGCCTTGTTGCATATTCTTATAACTCTCTGGTTATTATAACCCTCTTTTTAACTAAAGGGGATGCCGCCCATAACCTCAAGTGGCTGCAGATCTTACCGAAGGGGTCGGGACCACAGACGCACAAATTATATGCACACCTCAAATCAACTGTTCAAAACAGTTGTGACGTCATCATTATCTCTCGGCGCGGCTGGAGACATCTACACAGCAGTGGCTTCATGGCTACGAACATCCCAGTTAAAGCAAGCGATCAAAGTTAACATCATCCTTTCGGCAAATTTTCTCGTAAAAATATTGAAAAAATGCTCGTCTGTAGTCATTACTTACCAGAGGAAGTAAAAAGGTCGCGTACGTCTAGCTCTGATATTTAGTACCTTGCTGTTACCACCTGACGAAGACAACCCACCACACCTGGAGACGACGAATTGTTTCGCTTAAGCACCGTCCTCTGCTGGCGACTTGAGACTCTTGCCGGTCGGTATGGGCTCGCGTGCTCGCCCGCTAATGGACCCGTCACTTATAACTCGCCGAATTTCGCATCTGTACTGCACTCCTGCCCATCAATCTCACTTATTGTTGCCGTAATCATGGCGGTCCACTCAACATCTCATTGATGTTGGTGCGCGTGCAAACAGGCGCTCAGCTCCAGTTTCTATGGTCCTTTACAATGAATGCCTGCCTACCTACGGTTCGGCAGTCCGTGCTATTATAAAAGGCGTTAAAAAAATGTTGCAGCGCAGTAGGTCAGATGAGAGGTGTCTTTCAGGTTACCCTCTACTCTACAGCTGGAAGCCCACGCCACCTTCTATCAATGGCTTGAATTTTTAATTTTCTGTGTAGGAAGCTTGTTAATTATCTAACAAAAAATTCTTCAACAACAATTTAAGTAAGTTACTTCCAGCAAGGCTTACTCGAGCGTTCTGCCAAGGCTTCAGGGTCCATAGGTTGGGGACCCTTGGGCTATGGGGTACATTAGGATCGCCCGTCCTAGTAGCTACGAGGAATTACGCTCCCCAGGAGGTCCCCATGCTTACCTTAGCCTCAACCAGGCCTTCGGGACGTCTTTCTGTATGCCCACTGTACTTTTATTTTCCGATTTATACTGATGATCTCTGTTCTGTTCTTCCTTTTCTTTCCCGACTTGCTATACTGATGTGCGTTGCTTCAGTGTAGAAAAAATCTTGTTCGTTGGTTCCAGGTTCTCGTGACACACTACGTGACCTCCCCTTCCTGTTTCTTGGAACACCGCCTTGTGCCTATGGTGGATTAACTTGTAAATTCTAGATCAAGCATCAATTTTGATTGCACTGCTCAGTAGTGCCGGAGCAATAATCCTAGCTGCTCTCTAGGAATGGGTCTCTTGGTCCGTCTACTGCCAGCTATCCAATCTAGCCTATTTGAATGTGAACCCTGAGATCCATCTGGCTGACAAATAATTGAACTGTGCAATCGAATCTAAATATATATGTATATTGTTCTTAATTGGCCTTAAAATTATGTTATATAAGTGTAAATTTTTGCAATTTTTGTACCGCATATTTCATTGAAACTGTTCAAGTTTTCAATAATTTAACCGTCCCACCACATTATTGGGACAGGAAAAGATCGAGCGAGCATTTCACGTTGGTTTGTTGAAGAGATGCGTTGCATTTGGCGCAGCTGTGGTACCCCGGAGGAAGCAGCGTTTACAACAGCACACACACACACACGATGGCGTTTTTTAGAGGACGTTAATCAGAAATGGAGCTGATCCGGTGCCTGTGGCTCTTAGCGTCACTTCCCTCAGCTGCCGCATGTAGCGTCGTCCCAGCCTCTTCTTTGTGTCTCTAATGTATCGCCGCTGCTGCCTACACGCTTCTTCTTGCTTCTTCTTGGGGCTGCCTGCCGGACTGAAGGAACAGGCGCGAGTGAAGTTTCAGAAATCTGATGTTTGTTCATAAATTTTGTTTTCGGGACAAAAATGAATGAGAGAGCTTCGATATAGAATAAAGATATATGTGGTTGTTCAGACCAGCCTACGTAGGTAGGTACTAGAAGGTCAGCGTCCGTCCTATGCTATGGGGCCAGGCAACCCCAGGGGGCCCGTATAGGTTACCTCAGCCATTAGCTAGGCATTCGGAACGTCTTCCTTTCACGCCCACTGTGCTTCTTTCCCAATTTCATACTCCTGCTTGCTCATGCTTAACTCTGTTCTTCCTCTTCTTTCTCGATTTGCTGTTCCCATGCGCGTTGATCCTGTGTGGGAACACCTTCGTGCATGGGTTCCCAGTTTCTATCGGCATACTATAGGCTACCGTATGTCCTTTACTCTATCCTCTGTGATATCGTTCTACTCGGAAACGGAGGCTTAAACTTACTGACTATAACTAACTAGAAGGTCAGCAGTGACTGTCTGCTGTTGACGTTTGCTACTATAAAAAAGTTCGTGTTCCTTTCGTCATACAACATGTATAGCTATCCTCTTCCTCGTGAAATCGTCGGTTGGTTGGTCGTCTAAGGAGGCTTGAACTAGTCTCTAATTCAGTTCTATGGCTTGTTTTTGCTTTCTGATGAGCGTTTAGTAACGTCATCTCGCTTAGAGCATCACCCGGGAGGCAGAAGCGATAGCGATCGGCTGTCAGTATTCCTTTATTTATTTATTTTTTCGCTGTTAAACCGGCAGTTGTGCGCAAAATCGAATTCTTATTCCGTACCGTAGTTTCTTTTTCATCTCTTAACGACGGCTTCATGCTATACGGTAGTCTTTCTTTATCCTTACGCAGTATGAAATGCTCCAGTGTCTCATTACATTCTTGCCAACACTATTGTGTATCTACCGAAAAATTTCCTGTAATGTTACCCATCCAGTCAATTGGCTCTGCCAGTGCCGCTGTAGTAAGTTTAAGAAGTCTGTCTCTTCAAACTTGCAGCAAAGTAAGTCGCAGAAAGCGGTGCCGCTGCGTACTTTTTGTTGTTTACAAGGACGTAGCAAAGCAATTGGATGCTTTGTACTGCGTATGAAGAACAACAGACTGTTGTACGAACCCGGCTTCGTGCGCCCGTTGCTGCCTGCTGTTATATTGTGCCAAGCTCTGCGCTACGTTCCTGGTTTTTAGCTTCGTGCGTACCGTATAGTGTATATAAATAGACCCATGAATGACCTTACTGGGGCTTTCTGCGCTCCTCATATTTTGCCAGAGGTGGTTAATTTTGGTGTACCGTATCTAATATCCTTCAATGCAGTGTATACTATATTTATTCGATGCAGGTATCGTGTTTCGCCTAAATTTTATATACGTTGTCATCCCAGCACTTCAGCATGAGTCAGTGACGGCTGCAGTTGCCAACAGGGTACACTAAATCTGCACAGCTGCCACAAAGATACTCCTTGAGATTAAGGCAGTACTGAGCAGGTTCATCTATTGCAGTGATTCTCTGCCTTTGCGCTGTTCTGCCTGCTTCTTTCCCGATTCGTCCTGACTCGACACAATGATACTTGACGTTCGCCATATATCTGGTGACATGTATGCTACATTTCCCGGATTGTTTTGTCTTTGAAATTCAGATTTCAGAAGCTGAAGAGGCCCAAATGAATATGATAATATTATGTCGCACTCTTAAGTTTAACGTATCGTCGCTCATTTTAACGAAAGATTAAACCCCGAACATCAGCGATTTCTGGAATCCCAGACATCGCTATAGTCTGACCATTTTATGAAGGCGGTTCGGTCGTGGTCAAATTCCTCTATAGCGTTGCCAATTCTATGAGTATATCTGAGATTTTGTGCGGCCCATATCTAAGACACCCCCACTAACTGCATATAAAGAAATCTCAGATATATTCATAATATTGGCCACGCTGTAGAGGAATTTGACCACGGCCGAACCGCCTTCATAAAATGTTCAGACTACAGTGTGTTTATAGGTAATGGTTACATCAGGTACTTCAGTGGTGTTCCTTGAAGGCCAGCATGATTAAATAAATGTATTTAAATTTTTGCTGACTCTGACGGTAATAGTAATGTCATGTCATGAAATGTCTGTATTAGGTACATGAAAACATGGGAATTTATCTCGCTCTTATAACGGATTTTTGCGTCGCACTCTCAGGTGGAGTGAGCGCTCTTAGTTACTGAACCAGTGATTTGCTGAGGCTTTGCTACCTCTCGTCTTCTTGCGGCAATTGTACTACAACTTAGTGAACTGCCTGGGTGACGTGCCTAACACCATAACGTTCTTCCTAAATTGCGTAAACTCTAATGATTAGCTATAGTACTATGTTATACGGTACCATTTCATTATTTAAAATCAGTTGTTCTTTGCTGTAACTATTGTTTTACACAAACAAATTTATGCGTCGAGCGGCGATGAAATACGGCTCTTATTTTATAATTGTTTAGACCTCATTTACTTTTTTTTACCATCGCAGTTGCTACACAAACTGTAGCCAATAGCTGTTGTTGTGCATTCGGATGACTTGATTTTATCTTCTTAATTATACGACTCGACTAACATTTTTTCTTTACCTCTATGCAAGTGTGAGTATCTTTACCTATACCGCTCCATTTCACTTTAAATTTCTGTTGTCGGAGCCCTTCTGCAGTTGTGTACAACGAAGTCAAGATATATTATTCACCCACCAAACAAACATACGGGGCCTTATCTGCGGCCTGTACCCGAAGCATGCTCGCACCTGTTGACTTCATCGTGAAGAATTTACGAGCTCCTGAATTGCTGATGTCAGTGCCATGGTGCCTCTGAATGTTTTAGTGACATGAGTGCCGTGTTACAAATTGATTCGCTGCCTGTCATGAACGCTGGCGGCAGAGACTTTAATTGGCGCGATATCGGTCGAAAGCTTCAGGTGCATGGCGTGGCGCAGCGGATCATTAGCGCGTCATTAGATGGGCGAGACTTCTTGCTATTATTTATATTGGTAATTGTTGCCCGTGCTTGTTGTATATATACGTTGAGTAGCAGTGCTTTGCCGGGAGTGTATACCCTAAGGTTCAGTCTTGTTATTGCTGCGTAAAGCTTTATGCGATTGATTGCTTAGGCTCTTGAGTGGAATTATATCTGTTACGATATAATTATACACATGAGTGCGTGTGTACTAGGTCGTCTGATTTAATTGAGTAATTAATTGCCGTATGACTAATTGATTAATTAATTGCCGTGTCAAAGAAAAACAACAATACNGTACTTTGTTTCTAATTGCATCCACGATGCTTTGAGCTCACTCGTACAGAAAAACTTACCAACGCCCACGTGTTGCGTAGCTAATAAACGATTCATTTCAAAGAGTATTAATCTATATCAGTTGTTAAAGTTTAGGTGTTCCATTGTAATGGACATGCATGCACCCCGAGCTTCGTAGTTGTTCAGGAGCTAATAACACGTTCATACTCTCAAAAAAAAAAAATCTGAGCTGATTGAACAAAACGAGTTAGCTACTTTTCCAAACTCAGCATGCAAAATGCATATAAGATCTGCAGACAAACACTAAACCTCTTTAAAAAAAAGTTTCAAAATGCAGCCCAGTGTGATATAGTTCATTGATTGCCCTGAGTTTGTGTCCTGTGCTTTTTGGACGATATATTCTTCATTCTTATCCGCATTCCTTGGAGCGTAACAACGAAAGAGTCTTAATTGTGACATTGTGAAGGGAAATATTGCATTTTCGAAAACAATACCTACCCGCTGTTTTGCTCCTTTGCAAGCTTTCAAAGCTTCCTCGCTCATATTTTGAGTCAGCGGATTGTGTTGTAGTCTGAAGTTCATTGCAGGTTGTCATGAGGTATAAATGTGTTCTATTTTGTGCGTTTTTCTTCTTCTATGTACGGTAGGTATCCATTTCACTGGTTTGGAGGGAGGTAACTTATTGTGGAGATCGTGACAGATTTTTTCACTATGACTTGCGGCAGAAAGACACTTTATTGGGTGCACTTGTGGTTGCGAATCGGGATACTACGATAAATATTATGCTGACACGCATGTTTTGTTCCTGCTAATGTTGTTGCTGTTCATATGAGAAGCATTTGACACTCGCAAGATGAATCAGTCCATCANTTGTGGTTGCGAATCGGGATACTACGATAAATATTATGCTGACACGCATGTTTTGTTCCTGCTAATGTTGTTGCTGTTCATATGAGAAGCATTTGACACTCGCAAGATGAATCAGTCCATCAAGTTAAAAAATTGCTCGTCGTACTCCCTTTTAATTGGTATTATTCGCATTAGTGAGAGCGGAGCACCTCTGTTGGCGCGCAATAAATTGCGCCAGCGATTGTTTTTGCGATAGCTGCGGTGGCAGCGACTGTGCAGAAGTGAGTGCAAGTGTAACAGCTGCTGCAGTGATGGCCGGTTTATCTTGCCGGCAAACCGCGTGAAGCTCGTACTAATTTACTGCTTATGATACGGACCCCTGCCTGCCACAACCGTCCCCCCCCTCCCTTCCTCACCACCTGTTTGCACTACACTCTAATGTCTTTATGCGTGTGTGAGTGTTGGCAAGCTCATCCTTCGCTGCTACCTGACAGATTTGTTCCGAACACTCGGTGTCTAATGGCAGGTGTCGCGTCGTGGGGGCCTTTGTATACCTGCTGCTGCTACTCGACTGGCTATCCCTCTTGGCTACAGTATTCCTCATTATCTACTTGTGCATTTGCATAGCTTGACGTAAATACTCGTTCTTTTTGTTTTTGTTGCAGTTCGTGAGCATGGCATTGGAATTATGCTTTGTTCCTATCATAGATTACTGTACAGCATTCTAATAGTCTGTACTTATCCCTAGTAGGTCTTCATTTAGTGCGTGACAGCGTATATGCTCAGGTACCTAATTTTATAACAATATTTTCCCTTCACCGCTAAACCTTTTCTCTGAAATTAGTAAGGCTACAAAGAACATGTCTGCATCCCATCCGGCGTGCGGGCAACTAACACCTGTGTACCTTCATGCATAGGCTATCCATTATCCAGTCTTTGGCATATCTGGACATCTTCATTTCTGCAGATTCTGTTTATGCAGTGCATTTCCTTTCTGCACTGCTTTCACTGCAGCCACGGTTGTTATATTACGTAAAAAATCTATTCACTCTGAATACATTTACAAATATCCATTAATTTCAATAGAAGTTATTTTGTAAATTAATCCCTAAATGTAGGTAGTTCGGCTCCAAACGTTATTTATATATTCTTTTGACTTGAAAAGCCAAGCCAAGTGTTGAATTACTTATAGTCTTCACGCTCTGCAAATGATATTGAGCGTCCTTGTTTAGCTGAGGTTAGCCGACTTAAGACATATTTTGTTGGGATGCGTCACGAGTTTCTACGTGACGATATCCAAATGGCGTTTGAATTTTTGACTTATGAAGGGGACGCGGGCTACGGCAATAATTGCTGTAGCCCTGCGGTTGTATTCTTGAGTTTGACTACCTACGGCCTTGCTTTTGTGCTCTTGTTGAAGACTTGACGCTTGTCGCCTTACTTTTGTGCTTTGTGATGCCCTAAAAATACCATGAAAGCATCGATGCTTCATTTAAATCTTAATTCCTTA
>LQNS02000141.1:32249932-32271068 GCA_001587735.2 Parhyale hawaiensis | reverse complement strand
TGCGGCTGTATTCTTGAGTTTGACCACCTACGGCCTTGCTTTTGTGCTCTTGTTGAAGACTTGACGCTTGTCGCCTTACTTTTGTGCTTTGTGATGCCCTAAAAATACCATGAAAGCATCGATGCTTCATTTAAATCTAACTCCTCAAGCCCGATGAACCAGTGTTATATTGGGAAATCGTCGAGCCTCTTACCGAAAACCAACATCACTACACTGTCACGCTAATTGAAGTAAATGCCGTTGCTACTGCACGTTCATCAGAGGCATGCATGTCTTTGCAACTTGGGATGCAGTTGAGTAAGAAGCATATCGGCGGAGCCGCAGTACAGCATTAGAGAGCGGGACTTTTGTTTGCGTGGCCCCATGACTTTTGCACGTATGCTCGCTACCGCGCCCCTCACCAGTGTTCCTAGTCTCTGACCTGTGACTCGGGTGCCTCTCTGCGCTGCTCTTTTCCATATATGTCATTGTTGCCCTTCTCTGCACTCCTAACCTCTCCTTTATTTTGCCAGCCACCGCACTGTATTGTGTGCTTTATGCAGAGCTGAGAGTTTGTACCAGAACTGCTAAGCTCGATTAACCCACTAATGCTGATTATACCCATTTGAGGACATTACAAATAATGCTGTTTCTACGAAAGTTGATGTTTCTTTCAGGCGGGAAAGAGTTAACCCAAGTACATACACTGTCTATTTTTTTTGGCATCATTAATAGTACTGTTATTACTGCAAGAAAGAAGGGTTTACCTTTGGGATCTATTTGGCAAAGAAAGAAAGACGTGTGAACCGTTATTCTCATGCTCTTGTGAGGTTTTCATAACTGGATGCTAGTAGAGTAGCTACTTGCAAACGATCATTTGTTGTTGTGGTTGCGTATGTCCACGAAGAAGCTCCCTAATCTACGCTACCTACGTACAGGAGCTTCGTTCGCAGGTGATGAATGTAGGTATAATTAGAGGTTTTGCACGAGGCTCATAAAAACAGGGTAATGGAAACTGAAAAAAAACAAAGCACTGTCCACAAGCATTAATTATGTACTCGCTGTCGCAATATGACCAGCGATTCCACTGCATACGCTGTGGCATTTAACTCCATTTTGTTCGTTTTTGGGCTAAAAAGATTGTCCCATCTACCTACTGGAATAGTAGGAAGGATGCATAAGGCATTGGTGAAACACAGAATTCTACACTTTTCAAAAACGTAGGTATAGCTCCGATCAACTGTAATTTTTTCTGGGTATCACTGCAAGGATATAATAATATCAGGTAGGTAACCAAAAAAGTTCTAACTGAAGAATGCAGGGACTTTCTAGGCTATTTGACGGATAAACGAAACTACAGAGAAGAGCTCGGTGCTTCGCACAGAAAAAGCAGACAAATAAGGCTAAAGTGTGAGGGCCTGGGAAGCGTGGCTTATCATGTGCAAACTGTTTGGCTTTGATGCGCCCGCCCCCATCGCCAGCGAGTTAAATGCTCGTAAATTTTCCGGGCTTAATTGCACTCTTGCGTGACGACTTAAGCTAGGCCTGCGCTGCTAAATTGCCGGTGTCGCCTTATTTTATGCTTCCATTGAGCCCTCAAGTGCATGGATGCGTGGCACCGCCGCGCAGGTCGGGTATGGGCCTCAAGCGATTGTCCGCCCTCATGCTCCTCCTGGCTCTGCCGCCAGTGGAGTTCATATATTTGAAAGTGGTGGTTATGCTCGGTTCTATTTTCCGTTTAGCACTTTGGGCACGGCTACGGTGCTGTTATTTGCCCACTCTTAGACTACTTACACCCTGACCCAGGAATGCTCATGTATAACAGAGACATAAATGAGCCAGGGCGGCAATGTTATGCTCGTTTTATTATTCCCTTGTATAGTTTTGGCACATTCGCGGTGCTTTTTTTTATTACTTATGCCCATGCAAGTATCACCGAAGCATAAATGAACTGGCTTGATGCATATATAGTGTCATGCCGCATGCGCATTGTATTCCTCACTTGTCAGTCAGGGTACGGGTATAGGTGCTTTTGCCTATTTATTGGAGGCATAGGTATGTAGATGAGCAAAGTGACACCTATTTCATGGCTATGCTCGGAACAAGTAAGATAGTTTTTAATGTCTTGCTTCAATGCCGGGCGTGATTGGTATACTGTTATTACAACGTCCCTTTTACTGTTCATTTGTGTTTCCGGAATGGGTGTTGATTAACTTACTACCTCATCGCTGATTAGACACCGTTAAGTAGCTAATGTGTTCGCTGTTCCTGTCAGGTAAGAGTGGGAAGCAGCTTTGTGATCAGGTACCGTATGTGAATTAATAATTTTAGACTGGTTGACGCTTTAGCGAACTCGTTTACGAAGAGGGTGAAACCCTGAATTCGTTTTCTTTAGTCTTACATTATTTTTAGCTCCGGAGCTGTTGTTGAGACATAGTACACATTTCTCTCTGCGTTTAGTCTGCGTGAAGGTCACTTGCAGAATTTTAACAAGCTAAAAGCGTCAGTTAGACAGTGGAAAATTTCCCCTGCTACCTGTCTCAAATAGCTACTTGAAAGCGGCTGCTGATAAACACTTGAATTCTCGCACCCGTGATCGTGATCGCTACAAAGAATAAACCATGTTTTTTTATATATATTTATACTTTACTCCATCATGGAAGATCACATCAAATGATGCGGTGTTGCTGAGGACTGCCGACCTCTTGGACACATGGTTTGCGTCACTTTTAGGCTCCTTATCCAAGCCATCACTGGCAGCAGCTTATTTGCATGGCGCCATTGTTTCTGCGCTGATGAGATCGGTGTAGAGCGGCTCTGGTTCTCTCTTTCGGCACACCATACGTCCACTCATCTCTGCAATTCCCCGTAAGCAAATCCCCATTGGTTATGGGATGAGGGCTGCGAGCGCTCATCCGTTAATGGAATAGCGCTGTGGTATAATACAACAGCTGCCATGTGCTTTATTGCCTCAAAAAATCTCTCTCTTTATGACCGTATTGATTGGCGCGAGTGGAGCCGCGCCGGCCGAGCTCTGCACAACATGCGCCGCCACTTTATTGGAGGCGCTTTTTAGCGTGCACTCTGTCCCTATTCTTCTGCTGCAGCCGATCCCTAGTCGTGCAAACGTTATCTGCTTTTCGAAAGACTTTGGACTGTTTGTTGTAAGTGCAAGACGGTTGCGTTTCTCTCGATTCCAGTCGCTCGAACGTCTCTTCTGATACGCATTCATTTTTTTTTTAGCTGGGATTGCTTTTACCCTGGGTTTGAAAAGTTCTTTTCATTATATTTCATCTGGTTTATAGGCGTATTTCTCTTTGAAACCTAATGCAGTTTTAATATTAGAAATAGTAGGAAACTTTTAAGAGAACTAATGCTCGCTGCCTTAGCTTCTCCGGTCATTAATGAATGCATCAGTGAATGTATATCCCTTAACTGTTTATGAATTTAAACAATTGAGGTTCGGGCTATGCTTACACCGTAGCTACTGTCTTATACCCTCGCTATAAGGCGTCTTTTCATCTGCTTTTTTTTTTGCTAACGATCAATTTGAGAAGTTGTTCCGTTTGCAGGCTTGCATGAAAACAACTCTAACTTTACTGGATCATGTCAACTGGCTAAAGAGTAACAAAGCTAAAAAGTAAGACAGTGCTGTTGATCCCCTCGGAGGGCACGGGATGGGCCTTAGGGTTAAGTTAGTTACGTTCGATCATACCTACTACTTTACTTTCATGGAACAGCGACCCCAAGAGGACCTCCGTAGGTTACGTTAGCCTTAGCTAAGACATAAGGACATCTATCCTTTGTGTCCATATTGCTTCCTTACTAATACTGATATAACTTTCCTCTGTTCTTCCTCTTCTTTCCTGACTTGTTGTTCAAATGGGCGTTGATCATGTGTGGAATCACTCTCGTGCTTGGGTTCCACGCTTCTGGCGGCCTCCTCAATATAATAATAATTATGTTGTCGATACAATGGGTTGAATTCATAAAGTCATTCCTGTAGCCACTTACGGTACTATCAACAGCCTTCTGCAAGCGTCTGTCCTAACTGGTTATGTCCAAGTCGGTGAAGTTCTTTTTTTTTCCTTTTGGAACACCTCGGTGCATGAATTCTACGTTTCTATCGGCATACCTACGGTATGTCCTTCACGTTTCCTCTCTGAAACCTCAGTTGTTATGACGCGAGGTTCCGTCTCTATAGAAGCTCTCAACTTTTCCTGTTTCTATATGAATTTTAGCATTTAAAAGTAGAAGTTATCCTCGATATAATAAAGTCAATGACAGCCTTAAGAACAACGCGTTTAGAACGAAACAGGTGCGCGTCTTTTTATTTTATTACGAGCTATGATACTGTTATGAAACTCGGCATTAAACTTAACGATAATATTCCTACCGCCGTCCGCCTTGCCGCCGTCGCCTCTCTGCCGCCGCTGTGAGCGAGCAATCGCTGAAAAACGACTCGCTCTAAAGAATCCTCGCTTTTTACGGCCATCCCAGTGGGGAGAGAGCGGATTAAAGCGTAATTAATATGTTGCTGTAGAGGGGAGGTGTTGTGATTCCCTCTTTCATTATGCTGCGCTGCAGTGAGCTCGGCTCGAGGGGCGATGCGGACACGATAGGTAATTTGTTTGTGTTCGGAGTACTGAGAGAATTTAGGTGCGACAAAAATATTTGGTGGCTTTGTAGACACGGTGAGTAATTTATTTATTTGTGTTCGGACTACTGAGAGAATTTAGATGCAACAAAAATATTTGGTGTCTGGGTAGACGCGATGCGTAATTTGTTTGTGTTATAGTTGCTGAGAGGATTTGGGTGCAACAAAATACTGTACTATTTGAAATCTCTGAAGACCGGACACGACGGGCAATTTATGTGTATTGCGGCTGCTGAGAGAATTAGAGTATTCCTATAACGAAAATGCTTGTGTCGTGAATCGTGATCGACACCTAATGGTATTACAAAGTCAATAGTTTTTCCTAAAAATATTCTATGTTGGTTTCCAATTTGGCATGCCTCGACCATAATGTTATAGGTATTGTACTGTAGACTAGCTACTCTCTCTCGTTATAGAGCAAGCACTTTATTTTGCTGGAGCAGTAAGATTATTGCTAACATAGCTCTGCAAGTGTCATATTGCCTCGGACTATTGAGGGTATACCTCTCAGCGGATAACAACTTTCAAAATTCCAGACCTGCTAACAGTGCTACACTATATTAGAATTGGAACCGTAGGTAGTGCAAGGGCGTTTCCACGGTTACGTGGGGTTCCAACTTTCCTTACCCTAACAATAGGAGAATCTTAGAAAACGTCGAATGGCGACTCCTTTTCAACAACCCTCTCGTGAAGCTGGCCCTAACGAAAACATTTTTGGGAAAACGTCTGACCGGGGAAAACCACACTTTCTTAGAGCTCAGGTGTGACGATTAGTAGGTTGTATTAGAAACTCGGCTGCACCCTTGCGCTGTGCGCTTCTGGGAGACTTGGCTCTACGTCTTCATCGTTGTGCCTTGTGATACTTAATTTTAGGGAGCAGCGCGCTCAGGGGAATTGTATAGGTTACCTTAGCCATTAGCAAGGCCTTCAAGACGTCTGTCTTTTCCTGCCCACTTGTATCCTTCCATTTTCATACTCGTACTGATAATACGTTGTTCTGTTCTTCCTCTTCTTTCCTGACTTGCTGTTCCCACGCGCGTTAACTCGTGCGTGGGCTCCATGTTCCTCATGACATTCTTATGTCCCTTCTTTCTTCCTTTCAGTGTACCGTTCTCTGTGGGCAGGGAGGCTTAAACTAGGAGAATAATACCTGCTAAGTTTTGGGACCAGCCGCGGCGTGTTTAAGAACGCAATATGGTCACGACGTATGCTGGTTAACCTTAGTCATACCAGGCTGTAGTTTTTACCAAATAGTTTTTACATCACATCGTAGATGTGGAATATTCACTTTTGCATTTTGAGGCTCGCAGCTATTCCTCAACCTGTACCTTACTGAAGACATCGTTTAGGGCCTAGCCCTAAATTCTCTAGTAATATAATATATTTGAAACGTTTTCTCAATCTTAATAACTGCTATGCCACTGAGAGTGACTCAGTCTGGCGGAGCCACGCAGGCTCCTATTCGGGAAGTGCAGGTGAGTGCATGTTGCCCTTTCGGCGCGGGCCCGGGTACCTACTGGTGCCGGTTGCGTGTCCTTTGTATATATAACAATGATGTATTGCTAAGAGACTTTTCATCTATCAGTTTTTTCTCTATTGATTTATTATGTGAGTAATTAACTTGTCTTTCGTATTGATATTTAAGGTAAAATTTACATCATTAGCAAAGCTATAAGGGTATACCTAAGCTTCGTGTTGGCAAAAATGCCTTACCCGGTACTGTGGAGCCGTTTTGAGTTTAGTTACGCTGATTACTCGAAGGTACACGTGCAGTGCTATATGTGCGTGACATTAGTGAGGTGAGATGGTGTAGTTATACCTACTTGGAGTGTCAACATGTGGCTAAATTTCAACGTAGTAGTCTGTAGCAGTAGGTATTTCTTCTAGGTTTTAGTAAATATCTGGGTAGATCTATCTTTATTGCTTATAAAATAGCAACACTGCTTCAAATAGTAATGCATGTTGGAAATTATGTTGCATGCAAATGAAAGCAAAGGAACTGTATGATTGCAGCAACGAAATGTTAATGCTTGCAACACTGTGCTGATACCAGCTTTGGAAAACAGTCGCCTAATGTCTGTCCAAGGGGCCCTCAATGCTTTACTGCAGAAGAATGTAAATACAGCTATTTTTATATCCTCTACAGTCTAGGTTCTTCGTGCTGTTGCAGTCGTGCAAACAAAGCAAAAGTGCTTGCGTCAGTCTCCCTGCCGCTTCCTTTCTTATCGCTGGAACTGAGTAACGTGCAAAAACAATGAAAACGGGGAATAATCTTTTGTGTTATTACCGTCTGGAAATGAAAAGAAGAAAGGGAAGATTGTGGTGAAGACACGACAGCGCCTCGATGGCAGCGCTAATGGAATCAGTGATGGGGACTAATTACAGAGCTGCTACGGAAGATGTCACCCCTGCAGTCGGCGTGTCAGATAGCAACGCAATTTATGGCCGGAAACTGCCAACTTGGAGTCGTCGGGCTCCCCGTGTCCAATGGACTTGAGAGCGCCAACCGAATGAAGAAGTCGAGGCTTGTGCTTGAAGAGATGGTATACAGCCTCTTGGATTGTTTGGTTGGTCTTTAGTGGGGCAGAATTTAAGCTGCTGGGCGGTCTGCCTTTCCAAAGCATTTAAAAAAATACCCACGCCGTGCATGTACTTGGTGGTCGCCCTTAGGTAACTGAATTTGGGTGAGATAGTGGTTCATTGAAGTGTGGGGTGGTTTCGGGGTAAATTTTGTTTTCGAATCGTCGATTATCTTCTTTTCATACTGTTTGGCAGTTTCAGGTCATTGATGTGAAAGAGTGAAGGAGGTAATTAATGGCAGAACTTTAACTAAAAATATTGGGCTGGCCAAAAATTTAGTTTTTAGGTGAAAGTTTATTTTCCATTCTTGTTTTGAATACGTAAAGTATATCTTCAATCTGTCTGGTCGTTAGACTGCAGTCTTGCTCGACTACAGCTTTCAGTTGGCTGATGTCAATATCTTTAGGCCGGCCATAGCGAGATGGCATCTCTTACTGAAAATACCTTGATCAAAGTCGAGTAAGCCATTCCTGCCACGCCAGTTCTGGAACCGCATTCACTCCGTACACACTGCATATCTTTCGGCCAGTTTCTGCTGCTTTCTTTCCTTTTCCGTAGAAAATAACCGCAACATGCGATAGTGCTCCGCCTGGTCCTTTCTTTCACTAAGGGTTCAAATGCAAGCGAAATCGTTAGAACCTCCCTCCTTCTGGGCTTATTTCCCACTGATGCAATTGTAGTCGCTGTACTAAATAAACTACAGCATCCAATGGGAAAATATTGGTATAATGATTAGACGACTGCAAAATTGATACTTACTGAAAAAACGAACGAACTTATGGCCAACCCAATAATTATGTATAGCTAGCTAGGTAGCTCGTGTAATGTCTTCAGGGCATGGTCGGCCGGAGTCATGCATGCTTCAGCGTTTGGAAGATCATAGGTACGTTTACGCTTCCAACTTATTGATTTTACGATTGTTTCTTTCGAAATCGTTTCAGTTCGAAAGTAACTTAACTTGTAAACACGTAACCACTGGTGGACTGATGTACTTGGATTAATTCGTTAAAGAGTTAAACGCTCACCTCTCTAAAATTGCACTTAGAGTTAGCTATAACTCCGTCCCCAAGACCAAACTTACCTCATACTTCATTTTACTTTTGTTCGCCTACTTACAATTCCATGGTGTAGGATGGAACTTCCAAGCTCTAGAATATCATTAAGGCTGAATTAAATATAGTGAGGCTCGTGTTAGTTTGGGAAGAAAATGTGAAGGTTCCCATCTCGGAGATATCTTCTATGGGGCTGCGCTCATTCGCAAACATGAACTATCACATTGCACGAGTCGTATTGTTTACGTCTACCTCGCTGTTGAGAGCACCGCTTTATCGCCGCCTCGCTTCTCTCGTGCTGCCGTCATGTGCACGGCTTGCCGGTGCTTTGTTCTGCGCTTTTTTCTGTGTGAGCGGCACGTGTATTACTTTTTTTGTGCGCCAGTGTTGAGGAAAAAAACGTTTGGTGCGTGTCTATCGCAGTGGTTCCCAAATGCACTGGTGCTCCGCGAGGTGTGGCCAGGTGAGCAGCAGGGCACGTATTATAACTTAGAAAAATAATATTTTTATGACAGCGTTCTAAGATGTTGTGCGGCTATGGTAATACCTACCGATATGTTTAAAACTGCTGAGTTTAATTCTACTGCTTCAGTATGGAGTGCGCCGGAAGCTTGCTTCAAAGGTTCGCTGCTGCGACCACCAACAGTTTCGGAACCACTGGGACATCGCCTTGGCTCTACCCCGAAGTTTTACTTGTGATATGTTACGCTGTAGCCTTTGTGTTGCTTCCTATGGCATAGCTTATAGCTGGCTGACTGTCGTACCTATTTTCGTCACTTTCTTTTTACTGGGATTGCGAAGCCAGAGTCGAAGTTGCAGAAACAATGAAGTTTTGGCCTACATGCATTTAGAGCCCGAAATTTTTGGTTACATGGAGCCGCAGTCTGACCTTCGAGTTTTCAACTCAGGAACCCTCCTTTTTTTGCGAAAGATGTCGCCTAAAATGAAGTTTGTGTGCGTAGGACATTTACTTTAAGCTTTTTTGAACTGCAGTATAATACACTTTTTATAAATAAACTACTCTCTTGTGTGTTTTATTCTTTGTCTTCTCTTTTGTATGAAAACATTACAGTCGTTCATAGTGCATAAAAGTGTGGTTCAATTTTTTTTTTAATTCCAAATAGCTTCCGCCGTTTCTTTTCCGATTTCTGCGTACCACTGTTGGAAATAGGTATATTTGTAGTTACTACAATATTTTTTGTATCCGTTGGATACTTTTATTATTACTTCGACAACAGAGCTCTCTTTCATACCTAGTTCATCTAGAAAGATTTAATTACTTTAGCTTGCAATAGTTCACATTCATAGCTATACTGTTACTTCCTCGTTCCTGCTTATCGAAATATCTTTACCCATATTCCTGCTCTTCCTGCTCATATTTAGGCTTCACGATAGAGTTTCATTTCTTCAGGTCACATCGTTTGTTGATGGAAATATAAGTGGAGTTTGTAGGCAGGCTTGTCGTAAACTTGAACACAGAGCTCGTAAACCTGCAGCCAGAGAGCCTCTTCAGCCTGCCTTCTAGCTTTTATCGATACGGCGTGGCAATTTTCGCTCGCGTTTATCTGCTGTACCCTATAGGTAGCCTTATGTATACAGACCGCTATTTTAGCCTCGTAAAAGTATTGCAGCATATAGGTACCTAACCTGATGTCGAACTTGATAGTGTTTGTTGGGTGTACATTGATTATTGTAAGTGTGAATTAAGAGCGTTGAAATATGAGTCATCGCACTTTTGGCGTCGAGTATCTGGGACGGTAGTTTTCTGCGAGGAAGCGTATACTAGTTCCGCCATTTTTGTTTGCTACAGCATAATGCCTGGCGAATATTAACCCTGTAACAGTGTTTTTTTCTGAAAAATTGTTTGTCAGACTGGACGTTATTTATTACATAGAGTATCCAGCTGTCACACAGACGGCATCGAGTGAGAGTCGGCCTCATTGCTCTCGATTAGCGAAGATTAAGACGAGAAAATCAGGATACGACCGAAATCAGCGAGAACTTGGCATTTGTATCATAAGTAGGTACCTAGATTGGAATACCAAGCCCTAGCGAAGTATTGAAAGGATAAATTTCAATTGAGTTTACGTGGACCGCATCAACTCTCGTGAAGCTATGTTAGTGTCGAAAAAAGAAGGCTGAGGATGATGGCAAAGAGGCCAATTACGGTAGCTATATGGAAAGCAAGTACAATTGCGCATTTGGTGCTGCTATAATGTGAAGCATCGGGAGCAACACATGATTTGCCGAAGCGAAGCCTTTTATGTCCCAAGCCAAGGCCTGTAGGAGACCTTGCCCAAGCGCAAGAGAAAGACGTCAAGAAGTACGTAGCTAGCTTTTTGTTAGAAAAAAAAAAGACTCAACCATGCTGTAGAAATCTATGTTTTGCTGTGTTAATTTAAGGCCCGAATATCCTGCTTTCTTATCCCCTTGACATGTAACCGCTGAATTTGCTCCTATATTTTCCTCAATATTGGGACGGAAAGACTAACCGCCCAACAACTGTGTATATGTTACACCATATAGTGGATCGACAAAAATCTGCTCTGTCTTGATACAAACAGTCTTTCCTAGCCAAGAATCGAAGTAGCCTCCGCTACTGGAGACGTACGTTAACACATATTTTTGTTAGCGAAACTCGCAGTTTTAATTTCGAAAATACGAGATATTTCAGTTGAGCACGTTAAAGGGTAGCGCAGCCCAACAGAAGTTCATGTTTGTAGAACAAGTTCTCCTGAAAGAAATCTCGTCTATAGAGCCTGCAATGAAAGTGTGCATCCGTCGCTGGCGATGTGCATGACCCTCCTCCTCGCTGTGCGTTTTATTAGGGCAGCTTAAACTCGCCTGGTATTCATCCTACCGATCGATGCTCTGTATATTAGCTCACCCTGAGATGGGCGTTGTATGGGACGGTCGTTTAGGAGATCTCTTTGAGCTTGCTGCTGATGATCCGTCGCAAGATTGTGTCTCGTAGTGCCTGCCATAGCTTAGCTCGGTTCCTGTTTAAAACTGAGCAAGCGCCTTCAGTAGGTACCTATAGCAGTCGTAAGTTGAGCGTATGAGAACTGCGAGTTTCTTTAGCTTACACTCACATTCTGGTATTATTCTTGTCACTCGTACGTTATCCATTCGACACAAACCCGATGAAAGCAAGATACAACCAAGTAAAGCACTTTCCAGCAGCTGCTATGAATAAGATGCAAACGTTTTTCATTGGGTGCATGTTGCACATCACGGATATGGGCGCATGCTCGCCGATGCCACATCGATATGTGGTTTCAATTATTGTTAACAATCAAATTCCTACTCGATTTTTCCGCGCCAAAGCAGTGGTTCAGTACGCCTATAGGATTACAGAAAATTTGTTTACTAATGACGGGTTTTAAAGTACCGGTGCTTGAGTTGATGGCCCGCTACTCTATTTCGATTGACACTCTTTTCTTTCTCAGTTCCTTTTGTGTCACTCAGCATGGCGCTTTAAAGTTAGTATGAAGTCTCATTGGAACACTGCAATAGATGAATGCGCTTGTCAGATTTTCTGTTGATTTATGTATCGTGATTTCATTAGGGTCGTAGAGCAGTGCCCTGGGATTTTGCGCTCGGCGTACTGTATGTATGTATGTGACGCAAGCAGCGGTGGCGAACGCCTGTGCTGCATCCTTGAGCAGCGCTTGACATGGACGAAGGAGGGAGAGGAGGACACGCCAGGCTTGCGTGCGTCGCGTGTGTTGAATATCTTATCATATGAACTCGAGACCGCACTTTACTTCCTCTCTACGGCATTCATGTTTTCTTGCAGTCTATACTCTGCGAGCTGTATTTTTTACGTCACTTTAACTCGAAATCATTCTTCTAGCCGCGTCCCCTTCCTTAGTTGTTCCGTAAATGTGCTTTGTGAAATTTATTGCTGTTCGATACTATTGAATTATTTATAGTTAAAACTAAATGAACATGGAAACATAATACAAGCCTTAAACGTCCGATTTAAACAGAATCTATGGTAGGAATCTCCTCGATACGTTGCCAAACGCAATTTAATTTTCTGATGGATCGTCGCACAGAACTGTCTCATCATTTATTGGGCCACTTCACTCTGTGTTGTTCCGGTGCCATATGTGCACTGCCAGTCGAGCAACAAATGCTGTGTCCTGTGATGGTGGTAGAGCTTTGTCCTGCCTGTGATATCGTGCTTCATCGACCGAAGGGAAGGCCAAACGTCCTCTGCAAAGTTGTTGAGCTTTAGCAGTTGGTTGAGATTCATTGCCAATCGGTGCCGATATATTGTCCTGCCCTGCAACAGCCCCCTGCTGCAAGTGAGGTAGGTGCTTGGATGCTAACAACAGCAAACAAGACGCATCAGTTGTGTGCCATCACTCGCACTATTTGTAGCTTCTGCAGCTGCTGCTGCTTGCCTCAGTTGGTCGGTCGGCGGGCCACCACCACCGCGCCGAAGCTGTGGCTGCTATAGCCGTCATGCTCCGTCAGCTGCAGTTTGTCATGCAACTCCTCGCGTCATTGCCTTTGCAGCTATTTTGCTGCTCCTGCCGTGGTGCCTAAATCGGCTGCGCCGCGATGCTCGCTTTGCCGAGCCCTTCTTGACTGATCTTCTTCTGCGTGGTGTTGAGTGATCGTGTTTTTTTTTTTTTTTGTGCCGAGTGCTCGCGGTGACTGATGCATTGGTGATGGGGTGCAGGTGAAAATAAATTTATTGGTTGTTACCCTACTGGCGATGGAGCGGCGAAGTTTGTGACGGAATGGATAAAGTATTTACCGGAGGTGAATATTGCTAGAGGCGATCCAGGTGACAGACGAATTGATTGGTGGTTAGTAGAATACAGGAGGCCAAAGTTGCAATCTAGTTCTCTGTCCTCCAGTGTTCTCAGATCAACTTCCATGAGTCCTGCCTTGAACTTCTGTCTTCACGATCACAAACTACTAAAACCTATGTACTCTGCTGGGTGTTTTCGACTTGTGCCGGAGCTGCAATTTTTATTGTTGGCCACGATTTGGTTGATTACCCGTCGACTCGAAGTATTGACTACCTGTAGTTTGAATCCGAATTTAAATTAATTCAATGCATGAACTCCAGCTGTCAGCCCCTTAGCGCATAATGTCTATATTTCGGGCGGTATTATTAATGTTCTTTATCAGAGATATAAAGGTTTACTTCATACTGCTGCGGCATGTGTTCTGCTTTCATTACTTTTTTCGCTGGCTTTATAGTGACGTACATTATCTCAATGCATTGTTATCTCTTTCAACATTTTAAAAGCAGATTTCTTCCTTCTATATATTTTTCTATCACACAAGCAAATTTTTTGTTCGGTTGCTTATGTTTTTAGCACTTCTCAGTCAGCATTCATTTTCTCCCGTAGCGCTATTATATTAGACGAGTCCACCGCGCCAAAAAGATAATAGGAGCGTGGCTTAAGCGAACACTTACAATTATTGCATCATTTATATCAGAAAATATTAGGGCAGCTGCTCGCTGGTGGTTATTATATTCTTCCTGTGCCGGACTGCCGCGGTGGCTGGCTGCCTGCGCTCTCGATTGCAGTGGTTGTGCTTGTTAATTAGGGAGTGGGTACTTCTCTCAAGCAAATGCTGTTAGCTTTAGCGCACATAAAATTGTCAGCTAGGTTGTGTTTCGAGGGATTTTGTGTGTCGCTTGATAGGGCGAGGAACTGTTTGTTGCTGCGAGTCTTGCTGCCGCGGAGATCTCTGGAGAAGCTGGTGATCGTGTTCGCTAAATATTACTGCAACTCGGCAGATTTGCCAGCGGTTATCATTTGTTGTGCTTCCTGTATATGTGCTCGGGGTACTGCGCATTGTCGTAATCATAAGAATTCCTGCCTTAATTTCTAATAATTCCGACCCTACTTAATATCCCTCATTTTATGAAATAATCGTCAAAAAAGGATTCAATCAGTCTCCGTATATTTTATAATTAATTCTAAATATATATTACCGTACCACAATATGAACTATATTTAACTTCGAGGCTCACTATAGAACGGCATGTGCCGATGTTTTAACCTGAACAACATGTCCAGAATATTGAGTCGTTCTACGGAGGGAGCTTGTTTTAGAAAAATTTACAGCAGAGGGGAGTGATCGAACAGGCGGCCTCAGTCAGCTGGCACCGTGTGAACTACCCTCGTAAGGGCAAAAGGGTCACGTGGGCTGGGAGCGAGAAAGAACCAAGGTTTACTGCGAGAGATTAACACCGATAAAGTGGACAGAAAGTCGGTAAAGCGTAAAACTGTTTCACCCAGGGAAGAATGCTATTTCGCCTTAAAAATACAAGACGTTCGATATTGTAGGAATGGATGGTACTAAAAGTTTAGGAGAGGGTTGACCAATGAGGGTTCTCTATACACCCTCGTGGAGAGTTGCTGAGAGGAAACTCTCGAAGACGTAATCAGGGCAGTGACAAATAAGCGTATGTAGGAGGAGACGTTCTTATGATGAAATATTCCTATTGGATGTTCTGGAGAGAGGAGTTGAACCCGGCCTGTCGAGGGTTTAGCCCGTCCGAATTGAGGGAACGAGTTTTGAGGTTGGAGGGCTGGCAGGCAGGCGCCCTCTAGCTTGCTTCGCTAGCCTCTATTTTTACACATCTAGTAGAGTGCGTTAGCGACGTCATGGACTCATTTGCCATGACGATGTTATCACCCTGTAATGATTGTAACTGAGTATCTTGTGTGTCTACAACTATCACTGTGATTCTAAAAATACAAAAGATGAACATCTAACACTTGTCAATCAAGCCTCTTTACGTAAGAAGCTCTATTCCGGAAGAAAATAACTCTTCATTAGATCTTCCAAAAAAGTCACCAACAGCAGCAACATCAACACGGCAGCATGTGTGGTCGCCTGTAGCTTCGGTGTACATATAGTTGTTACCAGAACCAGCGGACACTCGTTTAAATTTCCAACAGAACATACTGCAGTGTCTCGAGCATGAAAGGCTTCCATAGGCTTTTTGCGGTGCCGGTATACCTATAGCTAGTTCGTATGTGGCTGAGTGCCTGAGATGTAGGTACGGTATGTGTCCATGTGCGTACGAGCTAGGTTGTGTCCATGTGCGTACGAGCTAGGTTGTGTCCATGTGCGTACGAGCTAGGTTGTGTTCATGTGCGTACGAGCTAGGTTGTGTCCATGTGCGTACGAGCTAGGTTGTGTCCATGTGCATACGAGCTAGGTTGTGTCCATGTGCGTACGAGCTAGGTTGTGTCCATGTGCGTACGAGCTAGGTTGTGTCAATGTACGTACGAGCTAGGTTGTGTCCATGTGCATACGAGCTAGGTTGTGTCCATGTGCGTACGAGCTATGTTGTGTCCATGTGCGTACGAGCTAGGTTGTGTCCATGTGCATACGAACTAGGTTGAGCATCTATTCTGGCTGAACCGCTCGCATCCTAAGCTAACCTAGCCTAGCTTATTCTTTACTAACTTAACCTTAAATAGACACTCTCAGGTAGGCCACATTATGCGCGGTAACCCGGTTTACCATGGAAGTAGTTACGGTCTTGCTAGGTGCAACTGTTGACGCTATGCGGTTGGTTAATCAGATTAACACGTCTGAACACCGCCGAAAAGTGCAACTTTGGGTACAATGTCATTATTTAACCATATCAACTCTTCTTCACGTCGCCCTGATGACAACACAGGTGTCGGTTGGTCTGTAATTTTCCCGCGTGTCAAGCGCCTCGACAGGCAGAGCGTGTGCTGCGGTCTCCTGCCTAACGATAGTGCCGGCGCAGCTATGCCTGTGTTTACGCATCACCAGCCGCTACTTACTTCCCTCCACTGCCCTAAAATAGATCTTGCTGCGTCCACTTCATGATGCTCCTGTTTACATTTGGTCTGCCGCGGCGGGCGCCCAGCCTGCCGTCCACCGAGAAAAACTTTTACCCGTCGCATTTCTTCCTCTTGGGCAGTTCTGCTTGACGCTAATGTGCGTCTATCGCTATCTTTATTGGATTTGATGCTTACTCCTAGCAGCTCGCCAGTGTATCATAGCGAAAATAGCTTTGGTTAGCCTCGGCCTGAGTAACACTGTAGGTAGCTTTTGCGCTTCCTGTCCCTGTCTCCCTGCTTGTGGCAAATGCTGGTGCGCTTTAAATACAGCTACTTCCTTACTTTCTGCAAATGCATACAGCTCTCGTGAATGGCATGGCCTGTTCTTTCTTTTACTCTTGCTTCATTGTGACTTTTTTTTGCACTCATATTACGGTATTCTGTACAGCAGAAATAGGGTCTTCTTTTGCTGTGACTTATGCAATATATATTTCTTGCTGTTTGCCTTTGCAACAACGTTTAGTCTGTATGCTGTTTAAGCTGCGTGTTCTGTATCATAATATGCTGTTGTGTTCTGAACTTCTGACTCTGGACTGCATTGTTGGGCAATGTTTTATGGGACCGCTATAAGCTTAGTTTTGCTATGGACTTGCGAACTGTGATCCCGCTGCAATATATTTTTCGTTGTTACGATCGTATCATTTGTTGGCCTCACGTTCTGTTATCGTAAAAGTGTCCTGGAAACCGGACATTTTGATAACTAGACGATGCACAAGTTGAATGTAGAAAGAAGTTTAGTCTTGCTCGTGCTTCATGCAGTGTGTTCGGCGTATGAGGTGTGCGTATAGAGCGCGTCGCGAGCATGTGTGTTCTCAGTCGTGCACGCGGCCAAGCACGCGCACTTTCTCTCCAGCGCGGCCAGCTATACCGTAAATCATAGGAAGGTGTTCAGTGAAGAATTACTACGATGGGCTCACGATGGCGTGTGTTCAGTCGTGTCTGTACACATCTGATAAGCTCACACTCAGCGCTGCGCTTCTTTTCTTCCCTTGGTCTGCACGCACACCTCTCTGTAGGCTCCGTGCACGCCCCCACGTCACGCCGAGACGATCGTTCGCCTAATGGTTTTCACCTAGGTGAGTAGAATACGAAGTACCGCTACCGAGTTAGCTGTCATCGTTATTAGTCTGGGTTATGGGTTGTATCAGATGCGAGGGACCACCACCACCACCTGCGAATGCATGATCGTTCAGCTTTATCGTCCTGATCTCTTTGTGGCTCCTAATGATTTGGTTGCAGTGGGTGGCATATTGCCAAACTCGTTAACTGTTGTGCTGGTAAAAGTATCGTCTTGTAGTTATTTAGTTGAAAGATCCGACACTCTGTAAAACGGCAGTAGGTAGCTAGTACTTTTGCGTGTTCTGGCTGATTTACATATTTGTCGCCTTGAAAAACGTATGTGCTGCTTTTTTTCCTGCCAGCTTACTCCATGTTTCCCAACACACATCTCATAAGACCAGTATAATTAAAGGGCGTGAGCAACGAGTCGCACTGGCTCAATTCTCACCGCTACAAACACGGCTATTTATTGAATAACCCCGGCCGGTATCGTGACTGTAGGGAACATTCGACAGAATTCGACGTCTGTCCTCATGCACTTCTGGCATTTGTTCAGATCTGCACACTCCAAATTATCAAAGCTTTCTTTAAACGTAGCTGTGTAGTAAATTTCCTGTTTTCCGATACCCAACATACTGCATGCATGCAAACGATCACCAGGACTGTGTTGTTGATTGGATGCCTGCTGCCTGGCCCCATGAGTTACTCAAGGCAGCCTGTGGCGTGCAAATGATCGCTCCAGTTAGTGTAACGATGTCACGAAAATGGTGGTGTGGAACGCAGCTTTTGCGTGCGTGTTTTTTTTTATTTTATTTTTTTTTTATTTTCCTCCCGCGTGGTCTCATGTGAGTGTTTTGAGACGCTGTGCTCAACAAGGAGGAGGATCGGGAATTTAGTGTTTCAAAGGGGGAAATGGGACGTTTGGTATTTATTGACTCGAGCGTTATTGGAAATGCACCGTTGCAGAAAACACACACAAAAAAAAGAGCAATGACGTTGTGACACATCGTGGCAGGATTCATCAGGCGTAAAAATGTTGAGAACTACTTGGTATGTGGTGAAGGCGCAACACAATAATGTCTATAACTGTTCTTTCCCTTTCACTCTCTGAGAATGAGGAAGCTGTAGTGCGTTAACGAAGTCAGTTCATGCAGTGTACTAAACACAACTCTGTGTATTGCGTGTTGCACATTTCTTTGATGTACGGTTGTACCTGTTAATTTAGACTTGATCGTTGCTCCGGATATCAAATGCTCTTCTCTTGACCTATTTTGTGCCCACCCTATCAAGGAAGAGACGCATTGGCTACTGAACGAATTTGTATATTAATGTTGACAGTGGCGTTTTGTTTACAGTCTAAGAGATATCATCTCTCGGCACCAGATGCACGCCTCCCATCATCACCTAACTTCAGTGTGTTGTGCTGCGGGTAAACAAAGCTTGTGTGTCAGCTACCTTTCTTTGATTTGATAAATCCTGTTGGTCCATATCAGTTGTTTAGTGTCAGAAGGCCGAGGATGGGCCATAGGGTTAGTCATCCTATGTTATGGAGAGTAGCGCTCCCAAAGGGAACCTATGATCACATTAGTTTCAGCTATGCGTTTGGGATCTTCTACCTTCGTGCCCACCTTGCTTCTTTCCGTATCCATACTCCCTCCCTACTTTTCATTGTGGGTTCTGTTCTTCTTCTTCTTCTTTCCCGACTTGCTGCTCCTAATTAGGAGCCTCCTGTACGCATTGCTCCGGGGTGGGAATGCATTCGCGTATGGATTCCACGTTCTATAGTTGTACCTAACGTATGTTGGCATGTCCTTTGTTTCTTCCTCAGTTAGATCGCTCTTTAAATGAAGACGGAGGTTCAAACTAACCAAAATTCAATTTTTATCAGTTGTTTGGTATGAGCATGTCCGCAGTTTTTTGTCATTCTAAGATTTTATGAAGTAAAAGGCCGTAAAGCAAAAGGACGCCACTAGCTCTGCTAGTTAAGTAAGAGTTGAGTTGCTGGCTATACCGTACAAGACTTGCTACCTACTGCACTGCCACTGCCACTTGAGAAGGTGCGTACATACAGTTGTCGGCCCTCGATCGCGTCCTCACAAGACCCGTCTGTTCTCTGCCGTGCACCGCCTCTCTCGTTCGTTGCCGGTACCATGTGCTACACTGCTAATTCTTACTTAGGTACTCAGTTCTCACTTTCTCTCTCGCGTGCCATAATCTTGGAACGCGACTTACGGGCAGTTCCAGAAATCCATAAGTGAAGCTTACAGGCAAAATTTTGTCCCTCGGTACCATCATTTTGATTTTTTTTTCCGACATGCTATCCCCATACACGCGACACTTCCGCTCAGGATCTAGGCCTAAGTTCCTTTTCTTACATTGGCATATTGCGTGTGTCTTCCTTTTCTGCTCTTGCTATTCCCGATGTCGTGTCTGGCATGGCTTTACTCCATCGGCGCCATGGTGTGCTACCTCGCCCCAGAGCATGTTTCCCAATAGAATACAATAGGACATGGTTTAATTATTGTAGCTAAATAACGCAGCCCGGTAAAGCTGACAAATAGTTTACAGGCCACAATTTTTATTGCAAGTTTAATAACTGTGCATAAGTCACTGTTGGACGCTGGTTTCAGACATGCCACTAGAATTTCGCTAGCAGGTCAGTTTTTCTATATACAGTACTTGTTCCTAGCATGCTCGTAGGAATAGCATTATGGGGCCCCGTTTGAAGATGCTCCCAGTGTGCATTCAGGAATAGCTTTGGTGGACCTACAAGAAACAGGACGTGATAGACAAAAACGGTCTTCAAATATGGAATCACAAATTGGAACTGATGAAAATACAACTGAAGGAATTCCAGCAACAAATCGATTGTTCCCCACTAATAATCTATTAAGTCTAATGTCATCTTTGTCGCTTCTGCAGTTCCACATTCTGCTGTCTGGGATCTAAGTTTATATAGCTCGCCCAAAAGCACAATTGTTTTAATTAAGATATGAATGGTGTGACATGTTCAGCTAGGTTCTAATTGCAATAAGATGAGGCATTTATCAAAGCAGCTACTCATGTCCCTCATCATAACACTCCCATAATAATTACCTTCGTGCACAGTATGAGGATAAAATTGGCGGAAACGAATGCTCTTATTAACGATACAGTTATAAACCCTAGGAGTGGGACTCTGAGTGAGCACAGTTTCGTGTCGCTCGATCGAACGCTTCATCTCAGTTTTTTGCCTTTTTTTTTTCATGGAATCAGGGAAGGAAGATGGTAACGCTGTGCTAAAATGGGAGTGGTCACACTCACCTTCTGTGGTTCGGTACTGCAAATAAAAAAATTAGACGTTACGTACCTATTCTCTATGAAAGCAAGACTACGAACTTGAACAAGGAAGGCATACCGGTGAAGAGTATTGCTGTTATTTTTAATGGCCGGGCACGCTTGTTATCATGGATCCTAGACGCAGGCATTGCTTGTGTCTTTGCCTCAAAATTGTTAGCAGAAGCACAAGAATTCCTGTTAAATTGCGTTCATTTCACAGCAACCGTAGCGTAGCGAGGCGGGCTGCTCTTATGCCACGAGACACAACGCAAGGTTTACCTAAGAAAAAGGGAAATCTTTGGGACCCTCCTTTTTCTTCCCTCGAACAATCGCAGCGAGCGAGACCGGCAGAAGACTCTGTTTTACAACTCACTGTCCGAAAGAAGCGTTAGACTGGGAACGCTCTTGAAGCGGAATAATGATGTTAGGGTGCGCGAAGTGATCTAACGGGATAATAGTGAGACGCAGCTAAGATCAAACGTGGAGGTCGGGCGGGAGCTCTCTCTTTCTCCTGAGTACACAGGGCTCAGCAGCACAAGATGTTCCTGCTGCTTTGACGTCGCTGCCAAACCCGTGTAAACAAACACTGTGCTTCTAAAGTCAGGGGATCTACTACTTGCCTCCCTTCT
>LQNS02000141.1:32203849-32249429 GCA_001587735.2 Parhyale hawaiensis | reverse complement strand
CTGCCCGTCGCTAGTGTGTCACCTACAGTCGTTCCGATACACAACAAAGATTTCTGAGTGAGTTGCGCGTTGCTCGTACGAATGCCTAGTGTGTCCCCTGCATTAGACTGGGAACGCTCTTGAAGCGGAATAATGATGTTAGGGTGCGCGAAGTGATCTAACGGGATAATAGTGAGACGCAGTTAAGATCAAACGGGGAGGTCGGGAGCTCTCTCTTTCTCCTGAGTACACAGGGCTCAGCAGCACAAGATGTTCCTGCTGCTTTGACGTCGCTGCCAAACCCGTGTAAACAAACACTGTGCTTCTAAAGTCAGGGGATCTACTACTTGCCTGCCTTCTCTCGCTAGCTGCTCGCTTCGCTCTCACTGTCAATAAAGGAGGAGGGAAGTGGAGCTCGAGTGCAGAAGAGCTCAGCGACGCTCTCGCTCCACCAAATTGAGACAAACTGCTCATAAATCGCTACAATAAAGCCCTTGCTTCTCACATACTTCACAACCTCGAAGACAAATAAGACGACCGCTTCCGATGGCTTCTCGCGCGGAAAAACTGAGGATTCATGGTGCTCTTGGCCTGCTATGTCAAGTCTGTGTGAATTCTGCTCAAATTGTGAACTTGAGTATTAAAAATTTTGAAGTTCCTGTTACTGTGCTTATTGCCGTGTGTGATAGAGGGCAGAAAATGAGGCTTTTAAAACTAGTATCTTGTTTATAATTAGACGTTCTTCTTCCAGAAAACATCCTTCGGCATTACTGTATGCAGTGCTTCAAAACGAGTATTTTGTCGTGAGCCGTGACTTTCTCTGTTAGAGAAGAGAGCCATAGCGGTGCTTTTTTCTGGTAAATTTGGTACTACAGCCACGCGAGCACCAAACTTGCAGAGAAGGTTTGCGAGTCGCGTTAGAATTTACGTCTGTTCAATCATCAGTAGATAACGTGTGACCCTATTGGTGCTTTCGTGTACATCACGTCTGAATAGGTCCTGATATCAGTCGAGTTGATAAAGTTAATGTACAATGGCTGTCGTAATATTCTACGCCATATAACTAATCGTGGGTTGAATGGCTTGTTGTATGACATTCACTTTGTTAGTAGAAACTTTGGATGAACTAAGAATATTGTTAGGAGAAACTTTGGATGAACTAAGAATATTGTTAGGAGAAACTTTGGATGAACTAAGAATATTGTTAGGAGAAACTTTGGATGAACTAAGAATATTGCTAGGAGAAACTTTGGATGAACTAAGAATATTGTTAGGAGAAACTTTGGATGAATTTAGAATATCTTGGAGGAGTCGCTGAAATGTGGCGCATAATAATTTTTTTTTTTTTTTAATTTTATCTCCAGCTTTAGTTCTGTTGAGAACCTTGGTAGCTGGACTGATTGTCAATAATGATTATTTTATATCTAATCTTATTGAGTATTTGTGTTTAAACTAAATTTTTACGTTTAACGACGACCGTGTTAAGGCTTTGCCCTTCTGCATGGCCTACCTATGCCGGAAGTCTTTCTCTAGAACATTCCTATATTAACAGAGCTTAGAGTATGGGGGAAATTGTAGCTCGGCTGGTTACTTCCGTTTGAGCTCACTTCTGAATAGTAAACATAGAGATTGGAGAGGGCTTATTATGCACGCAGTGGTAATTAACCCTTTCATACCGGCAATAAACATAAATTTTCATAGAATAGAGCCATTTGTAATGACCAGAAATTGGTGTACTAGCAGTTCTCCCACTAGCTGCTAATGAATGTTCCCATGTGGGAGCACACATTAATGTACTATTGCTACCAGAAATGCAAGTTTCCAAGTTTGTAAATGGGCTAAATGGTGACGTGGCAACGCGTCGTGCGACACTGATAGTTAGGTTTCACTGCCGCAAAAACAGCTGTTTTCTGGACCCGTGCCGATATAAAAATGTTGCCCCAGCTCAAAGAAGTACCTGTCAAGAACGGGACTCTAGCGACCCGATATTGTTCGGCAGACCGAAGCAACAGCGAGGTCCGGTCAATCTGGTCCTCATCGATTTGGTGCTGCTCGCTCAATGGAAAGAAAGCTTTCCTCTCTTTGTGCCTCATGTGCGCCGCCGGGATTTTTTCTCTTCCCTTTTGGATCTGTTGATACGCAGCTCTGGCGGCCATTGTGTTCGGTCGGAGTGTCGCTGCAGCCGAATGATGCTTCCCAAAGTGCTACTTCTACTTTGTTATTGTCTGTAATTAAAGGCGCTCCTTCCGTAACGCCGTCGGTGCTTCGGCTAACTCCGGTCTGGTGCTGGCCCTAGCTCCTGCGTTATCTTACAACAGTTTGTGTTCTGCGTATTAGGCGACAGTTTTTTTTATCGTACTAACAGTTTTTCTTCACGTCTTTCCATTAAATTTTGTGTTCTCTATTGTGTATATAACAGTTTGTGAACTGTTCGCCATTTTGCGTACCTAGCGGTTTGTGCCCGGCGCTTTACCTCTGTACATATGTCACTGTTGCGCCAACAGTTTGTGGTCCACGTTTTATGTAACAGTTTTTGTTTTGCACTTCACTATTTGTGCTGTCCGTTATGTGCTACAACTTGTGTTCTGCGCGTTGAGCAACCGTTTCTGTTATTCGTTCTACCGTGTTACGTGTTTTTGGGTGCATGCAGCTCTATAATGCCGCATTTTGAGCTACTGTAGCTCCTGTACGGCACGTGCAGTTATTTTGTTCGTCCCTGTAACAATTATTGAGACATTTGCGAAAGAGCCACTCCGTAGTAACCATGCGACTTATTTAGGGAAAATCTGTCATATTTGTGTCTTGCAGCGACTGTCAAATTATGGGTTTTCATATTCGTTCGGTGTTCCGTACTTCTTCAATTCTTCTCTGTTGTTACAAATGGACTATGTAACGGTTTGTTTTTTCAACATGGCACGTAAAATTAAATTAGAATTATTTGCGAAATGGAAAACACATAGCGTTTTTAGCCTTTTGACCGTTAGTGCTGGATGACCACAACGCATTTGCACGGTCAGTGCACTACATTTACGACGAAATCTATACAATAATTCAAGGCGATACAAGCCACTGTAGAAAAAAAACGCCACGCATCGATATGTCTGCAGGGTACACTGGGAGAACACATCGCGTCGGCGAATGCTGTTGATTGTGACTCTTAGAATGCGAGACAGTCGTATGATAGACGTGCAGCGACGTGAGGCAACTCGTGGAAGCTGCAATATGCCCAGCAAATAGGTCACGATCTGACTCGAATTATAATTTTTGCCAGTTTAGTGGCTAGCACATACGGTATTCTTTCCCTCGCAGCGTTGGCCCACCAAGCCACGCAGTGTACTCACCTCCCGCCACCGTTCTCTTTAGAAGACCATCTCTAGCAGGCCCCCGAGTTCTGCTCTCGACTACTCGAGTGAATGTTTTGCCAACTTTTGAGGCCGCTCTCCCTTAGCAGTTAGTGTTAAAACGGTCGAGTCGGCAAGAGTTTGGGAGGCAAACTTGTGGAAGCTGGCAAATAGCGGCGTGGATGGCGAGTGAGAATCATTGATCTTGTCGGGTTATGTGAGACTGGCTTAACTCAGCAACGCCCTCAGGCTGCTGCTGCTTCCCAACACACAAAGATGCTCTCGTGTTCCTCCTTGTGTGAGAGTTTCCGTGGCTGGACTTGACACTCTTGGGTTTCTTCATTGTGGTTCTTATTCGAATGTGTACGTACGGCTGACGGACGACGTGTCGCTCCGTTGTGTGTGTAACCAACACAGGTGTCTTTATTTCGGCACGAGTGCCGCTTGCTGTTGTTGGGTGTGTGGCATATTGACCGACCGTCTTCGAGCAAGTGCGGCGTTTGTGTGCCATCTTATTTGGTTACTGTGACCGAATGCGTTTGTGCCACACGCCTCTTCATGTAAGGCTGATGAATTCGGACAGTGCTCTCTTGAGTACGTTGTCTTGCTTAAATTTCTCTTCTTTGTTGGACGCTTGTGCGATGCATTTTTTCTCGATCATTCTAAGTTTCTAATAGCTAATGGTGCATAGCTTTGTTTTTATTTATCTGTTTTTGCTGCAGTCTTCCGCTATTCGTATGTTTAACACATGTTGAGTTTCTTTCGTCCATTGCGTTTCATGTTTGTGTTGTATTGCTTGGTATGATTCTGTTTCTTCACTATATGACAATGCTTTTTTGTACTGTGATTCCATCGCGCATTTATAGAGCTACTTATCTGCAGTTATCTGTAGATTATCAACGTGCGCGCTCTCTTCTAATCACCCGCGAGACCTACTCCTCTAAACTTGCCTTTCACGCGAACTTGCAGTTTTCAATGCACATCCTCCCTCACATCTGCCGTCTGCATATCCGACAGACGCTGCAGTCGCTGGTTTTGGTCTTTTGGAAGCCAATGCTCGAAGTGTTGCCTCCAATCGTCTCGTACATTCGAAGCGTAGATCCGCTGAGCTCGTTCCAGTGTGCTGCTGGTCGTAGCATTAACTTCACAGGAGGGTCATGGATTCCAGCTCTCGTATTTACGACGCAGGTTGAAAAGTTACGGCAGATGCTCCTACTTATTCACCAATGTACGGGCGGGTGTTCGGTGCTCTGTGGCTGCACTTAGTATTAAATGCTAAACTTGTCTCTGGCGGGATAGACTGAGTCCGAGCCCCGAATGGTGAATCGATTTTGTGGACAAATTGCGACCCGCGGTCTAGCGAGTGGCGGACTCATTATGTTGCTGAAGGAGTGATAGATGTCATTGAAATGTTGATGAAAAATTCTGATTTTCGTAAGAAACACGTTCTTCATATATGGCCACGCATCGAATACGGTAGATCCCGTACTATTCGGTTATGGTATTATCACATATTAAATCTGCGTCCATAAACCATCTTTCAATCGATTGTTCTCTGTGCTGCGCAGGTTTGCTCAGTCGTGATCAGGTGCTAGAATGTGGGAGTACGAGCGTGCCACTTGGATGCTAGTTGCGTTTACGACAACCAGAGATGATTCATCTCGTAGTTGCCTTTTAATAATTTATGAGTAATGTTCCTGTTAGTTACGGAAACGTAAGATAGCCTACTTAATTGACGTCATAGCCCATACAGTCACATCGTAGTAATTCGCCCACTCCTAGCTGTTCTCAGACTTCGGTACGATAAGTCAGCTTCATTAGCACCGAATATTCACTGCTGTGATAGGAATCTCTAGCACCACTTTTGTAGTATCGACACGCCCTGAACAAGCAGTGGTTGAACTAAACGAGGTTTTACAAGTATGTGTGCGGCGAAAGGTTACACCTAAAGATCATCACCTAATGTTCGTATAGATAGGGCGCTAATGGCGAAGAACTGCGGGCGTTAGCCAATTGTTGGAGCAGCTCGCGGTAGTTGCGGACGAGCCACTTCCTGTGGTGTGTGGGATGTGTGCCGGCCGGCAGGGAGGCTACGTGTCCCAGTCGCTATTTATCAATTTACAAACCGCTTATCAAAACTACAGTAAAATGTTTGAACGTACAACCACTACAATTTGGATACTGTCACCTCTGTTGTTATCTTGTCATTTTAGCTAAATTAGATTGACTGAAGTCTTCTTAGTTGATGCGCTACAATATGACAACTACCTACTAGGTGTATCGTTAAGTTGTCAGTTATAGCGATCTGCGCTGCAGTGAAATGTCCTTTGTGAGTGGTCTGCAATTCGGCTCTAGTCTTACAATGTATAGAATCGCCAGTTTTTTAATATAGTGATCCCGTTTTACTGGGGCGTCTTCCTCTCTGCTGTACAATTTGGCCCATTAGTGTGCAGTGGTCTATCAATTTGCTAATTCATGATATTGCTTAGTTAAAGCTTTTCTCATCCTGTTATGGCGTACATCTTTGAGATCTGGATGTTCGCGGCTCCATAGGGTTGCTGAGTTTCAAGGTTTTTGGGTTCACAGGCCATGGAGTCCGACTTGGACACCCGTTGGTTCCAGGAGCAGGAGTTGGAAGAAAATTAGACTTTTCACCAGTGTTTTATTAAGGAGTGGTAATCTGACACCCGCGAGTTCCACGGGTTGGAGTAAAAAAATTCGGGGTTTGACGTTGTTGGCAGTTTATTTTGTGCACTCATTCCAGAAGCGGAGGTTGTTGGGTGCATGGGGTCTGAGTAGAATACCTGTTCATCAAACGAGTCGGAGTCGTAATCTGATCTTCGAGCTTCCGATTTCTAGACTTATAGACACAGTTTTCACTGTATTATACTCAATACAAAGTTTATTCGCTGTCGTATCGTCTAGAATATAATTTTGCAGCAGCGACGTCCATTTACTAAATAACAGCAACAAAGCGACTGTAGTTTGAGAGACGGCTGGCGTGAGAGCCGCTTGCGGATGAGCCTTCAGTTTGTTATGGCAGAGCGGCTTGTCGCCATTACACACACCGCCACTTAAAGAGACCGTGAAATTGGTTCAGATTTGGACGCTTCAGAAGTTGAGCTCACTCAGATCGGCGCGTTGTGGCCAACCGAGGTCAGATGCCAGCGTTTTATTAACTTGCCTCTTTTGTCTCGGAGTCTTCCGGCGCTCTGATGAGAGCTTTGTCGCCGCTGATACGGTCCGTGGAACTGCAGTAGTAGCTCTGTCTCTTGAAAAAAGTGTTTTCCGTTCGTTGTCTTAAAGCTTTTTCGGGAAACAGATCTTGTTTTTTATTTGTTGTTATTTTGGGTAAACTGTTCTTTGTGTAATATGTTGTCTGCAAACATTTTATTCAAATAGTTCTTGTTTTAATTTCCTGTCATCAGATATCTGGTAGGTGCAGTATTTTTTCATTGTTGTGCCTATTTCTGCGTTCTATTGACTTTTGCGTCGAGGTAGCAATTTCCCAAGTTTTTGTTCCGTAAGCATGCAAGGTTGATGGATGGAATCTCAGTAAAAGTTTTGTTGAATAGACCCTAACTACTGTACAATAAACTAGATAAAACTATTTTTGCACCGTAAAAAAATCCTTCATATTTTTAATTTTACATTTCAGTATATCCACCACTAGCTGTCGCTACCTGTCGGTGACATAATTACATGTGGCGTGGATGGTTTCTGGTGAATATCCACTCATGTAACATTGTCCTCAGTTTAGTCTTCAGAAAAAAAAAAGACTTTCGTGATTGGATGAGCAAGCTTTGCAGTCAAGGATACGCTCAACAGACTCATAAGTTTTGCTAACAAGAAGTTCGAGAAGTGTAATATCTGAGTTTTTTAGGAGTTCACTTGTTCCGTTTTTATCCTCTGGATATTTTATTTTTATTTTTGCAAAGTAAAATATTTCATGAGGCACTACAGCAACTTATAGTTTAATCGCCAATTAGGTAACGAAGATTGTGACGTGTATAAACTTTTAAGTATCTTAACTTCGTCTAATCACCCTATGTATCAGTGCAACGCAATGTCATACCACATGATTTAATTATCGGGCATGTCCACTTAGAAAATTTGTACGTTGAAATTTCTTTGAATAGCTACTTGACTGAGATGCGGTATAGGTACCGGTATAGCGTTTGGCACATTATACTAGTGTCAGTTCTGCTATGCTTAAGATCGAGTGAACAGCTTTAAGTATCTTTTAGAACACTGACCACGATTTCGCATTGTCATTGGAATACCTACTATCGGTATTACCTATATATTCTTGGATTCGAGGTGAGTTTGTAAATCCATCTTTGGGCCTTTGGCTACTTTTCTTGCTTTCATTTTCGCCTTTGTTTATGCCACTTGTGTTTTGTAGACATGCCAAACTCTTGAATGGGAGGCGAAGCTTGCCTGAACACCATACTGAAGAGCTTAACGAAAGACATAGTAGACTAGGGCTACCTACCATGTGCAATGTCAAGGTTCGTTCCCAGGCACATGAGTCTATAGGCCTGTCGATTCTAATAATTCTCCGTGTTATGTTGCACTAACGATCTCAGTGTAATAACTCGGTTATTTTGAACTTAAGAGCACAGAGTCTTTCTGCAGATTTTTAATTCTTGGTGTTGTTCCGGTGGAGGCATTATGTGTGTGTGGGTACCAGTGATGGTGGGATTGTGTTGCTGCTGCTGCTCGCTAATTGGTGGTGCTCTCCGGTGATGTGAGGCAGGCAATGGTTACCACACCTGCTCGGTAGTTACTGCACTTGAGGTATAGCAGCGCCCGGCTGTAATTTGGAGCTGAGATGACGACTTCCGTCTGGGGAGTGACCTGATCCACTGCTACAGCTTATTATGTCTTCACCGCTGTTTGGTCTCATCCTCAACGACTCTGGCTTTGTTGGCAGTCTCTTTGATGATGAGCCTGTGTACCCCTATCCCTTCCCTCCCCATCCTTCCCATCTATCTCCCCTCTTCCTCTGGAAGTTCTCCTGTGTACACTTGAGCGGTTCAATAGGGCTCCTTTCACGGGCCTGTCATTAACCTTTCTCTCCCTTACAAAACAAACCTGCTTCCGTTTGGCGTGGTCCAAACCAGCCATCGAGTGGGCCTGTACTTGGGCCGGTGACGTCCTGCTTGCGATTCCACAGTACCTATCCTGTGTCTCTGCGGTAAATCATTTCACGCCACAGTATTTTAATCCTCTGTTCAGCAGAATTTCTGTTCTAACGGGATTCACAATATGCTACAACTGTTTCTTATTGTTTATGAGTTATGAATTTGATCCCTAACTGAAAATGACTTTCTGAAATAGCTTATCATTCGGTGAGGTTTGTTGAAGACTTGTGCGTGTGATATGCTTAGTCTATACGTACCTAGTCCTAATGCTTTTATTCGTGCAGAGTGCGTAGTGGTATTTACTAGCATCATGTTGCTTATTTAGACGCTGGTTTCGATAATATTCGTAATCCTATAACGGAAATGCTCAGAGTTGACTTTCTTGCTACGTAGAATATGTTATTCGTCGCTAGTAATCGAGTCTGCTGAACGTTCACGTGAAGTCGTCTTCTGACACAGTGCTAACAAATATCAGTATGTATTGGAGCGTTATTAATTGCAACTGCTCGAGCAATATTTAACTAGCAATACTTTAGGGAGTATTCTATTGCACAGTTTTTGTAATTTCGTGCAGTACCTACGTATATGTTTCAAGAAGTATAGGTATATTAGGTAGTCTGTTTGCAGATAGAGATGATGCATCATAATTTATCATATCACAATTTGATTTTTCCTTGAAGTTTACAATATTATCATGCTAATGTGATAAAAAGTTTTTACGCTATAGCCTATGTGTTCGTTAGTAGACTAGCTGTCATTCATCGGAATAACCTCGCAACTACGTGGGTAGTTGCAGTGCGTTATCTCAAGACACAGCTATTCCTGGTAGACCTCTTTCATGAATTTGATGCACATATTTGTCTACAGTACAGATATTGATAGCGACCGAGTAGACGCTGATGCACTTGTATGGTAGGAGGATGGCGCGCACCCGGCGCCATCCATACACGTGCGAAGCGACCACATCCAGTTTTTGTGCCACGTCTCAGCTGCCATTAAATCAGTTATCCTGGTCGGCTGTATGGCCAGCGCCTTTTTCTCCATACGCCACGGCATGCTTGTCTCGTTTTTATCGGAGGCGTCGATCGTCGGACGCTAGTACCGAATTATCCCGCTCCTCTCATTCCAATGGGCCCTGGAATACGATTGGCTATTGATGCTCTGCTGCTGCTGCTGTGGGCGAGATGAACGGCAGGTGATGGTTGCCTGGGTCATTGAAGCGTCAAGTTAAAGTTGGCTTGCACTTTGCATAGGCGTTTTGCTGGGCACTAGCATGGCATATGCTGCTGCTGCTCGTGTTGACGAAAGGTACCTACCTGTGCCCCAACCTTGAGATCGACACGGTTAATTTTATTTTCTCGTAGGAATAGCGTTGTTTGAAGCAGCCAGTACATCCCTTGTCGACGTGGAGGTAAGGTATGAATACTGGTGACGTTACAGGCTCTTCTTTTTTCTTAGTTTTCTGTTATGAGCAATCAATGTATCTATTAGCCGTACACCGTCAATATGTGCAAACGTTTAACGTGTTTGTTTTCTTTTGTTCCAGGTATGGGGAAGGTCCCTCGTCTGTATTATAATCGTGGTCAGTGTAGAAGTAATTGGTATGTATGTAATTTTACTACTTGATCATTATGTGCTTACATTCAATACTAATAATTGGAACTTAGAATTAACGCGTAGACTTTCCTTTGCGTTAGTCAGTTGCTGCAGCTTTGAGTGAATATGCTGGGCTGCCCTCACTTGTACTTCTCAGCTCCAGCGTCGTGTGAAGTATCGGGGTTGTCTATTCTCTAATGCCTAGCCCCTAGCATACAATCGCACGTTCAACGTGATCAGTATACGATACGTGCAGCTAGCACGTCGCTCGTGGTATCGTGTCCATGCTTGAGACCGACCGGGGCCCCGGCCCACTATCAATTAGGTGGCTGACCATTTTTTGCCACCCCGTTTAGCTAGGTCAGCCCCGGCCGAAAAATATCAGTACCAATCAATCCCTACCATAACTACGGTACTAATAGAAGCGACGTGCACATCGTTCCACCAAGTTGAACATGCGATTGTCTAGTACAGCCCCGGCGTTGAACTTCTGGTTGGACATCTACCTACTACCGGGCAGAAGCATCACCATGTGTGACTGTGTTATGGGATGCCTATAGGTCGGAACAGTGTATCATATTGTGTGCTTTCAGAACGAACTCCAGCAGTTCCTTAGCTCGAACCTCCTCGTAGACTGTACTGTACTGCGCATTAGATTTTAGAGCGATTGTCCAAAGTAGGCCTAATACTATTTTCCATAGCTTAGTTGCTGCAGCCTGAACTTTCAAGTAGAGCCTACCCTAGTTCCTTATTACAAAAGTAATAGATTTATTGAAAGTTTTAATTAAGGCTGATGCTTAACAGTACCTATCATAATTACAATGCAGTAGTGAGTTAACATGGCTTGCTGATTTGAATTTACCAAACACCTATGCCTGTCCCTTTAACTCCAACTCTGCTACACTGATTTTAACCGAGATCAAAGCTACAGTACCTACAGAGTGCATGCATCCCCAGGCCTAACTGCCCTTCAAGTCCTTCGTATCAGAGCTCCAGTTATGACGTTCATTAGCGCTTATAGCCTTGAGCGAGCGCGCGGCTCGGCGCGCTGCATTATAGACGAGGCGCATCAGTCTCCTGTTGCTCTTTTCATCAACCGCTGCTAACTAATTCCCTCTGGCTATTAGCACTCGACAGCGGCCGAGGTTGTGCATTATTAGCAGTCATGCTGCGTGGCTCACAGAGTCACAGTGCGATTTGTTTCATTCTTGTTAATCGATACAAGAGCGTGCGTGTGTCACGTAAATTATTGGCATTTGTGGGGCAGTTATGTTGGCTTAAGTTGTAATATGCAATTATGATTATTGTACTCTGTGTAGCTTGATAGTGGCTGTTACAAGCTTCATATTGATGTGTGACGCGTATATTCAAACCGTATATACAGTATGTTCAGTATGGCCAATTGCCTGCTGCATGTTAGCCAATATAAAGATGTAGGCCTATAACCTCTCGGGGCAAATGGCAATGTCATTTTGAAGACAAAAAATTATTTCGGCCTCAGGAGAGTTACAGTCACTATGGACAAGAAATGAGTGCATAAACTCTTAGAACATTTATTTGCAGTCATTTCGGTGTTTCTATTGCTTTTCTTAGTTGAAAAATTCTTGTGTGACACAATTTCTCCCAAAGACTACATAAAAAAGAACGATGGTCATTTGCCCCGAAAGGTTATATAACTAGTGACTTACAGTCTTATTTTATTATTATTAAAACTTCACGCTTGAGCTCCCACGGACAGGTAATACAACCCAAATGAAGCATCTTGCAACACCGGGAAGCCCAAAACGCTGCTAAAGGGATATTATGCTGTAGAAAGGTTCCTCATGACGTAGCTAACTCAAGTCTCTAACAATTCATTTTCATGACCTCCTAAAGATTTTGTTCATGCTTGGCGCATAAAGTTTTTTCTTGACATTTTAAACTCGTCATCTGAGAAGCGCGTAGAAAACTCAATCTTCCCATGCACTTCCAACACGCTTCCGCGTGCATTACAGTCCTTCACGGCTCTATAGCTTGGGAGCCGAGGCTTAGATTAGCTGTTTTTTCCGTCCTATAGTATGGACAGTGAGACTCTTTGAGCTGTCCTAGCCTTATAAGAGTACCGGTGTATAAGAGTGCCTTTGCGGCATGTTTCTGTCCGTACCCACTTTGCTTTTTTCCATTTTCCAAATTAAAAATATAAATTAATTAACTTGTACTGTCGGTGTGTGTAATGTATTGTGTTTTTGCTAGTCTTTTTGTTTTTCCACTCAGTGTCTTTGCTCTTCGTTCCTCCCTGCACGACTTCACTCCTTGTTATATATGTCCTACGTACCCCTTCTCTTATCCTATTTGCAACACCGTGTTGTATTTAGAAGGAAACTTCATACAAAGGTGCTGTATCTTCTGATACAGTCCTGTGCGCTAAGACATTACACTGTCCATTTCTTATACAGTTAATTGAGTAGTTGTACCGTCAATTAGTAGACAGTTACTCAGTTTGGCCGTGTGCTGTGCCGCAGAATTTACTCCCGTGACTCCTCGTGCTACGTGCACTGTTAGCATCTATAAAATCTATAAAGGTTGCATTGCTTTATTAATTGAACTCCTGAGCCAATAGTGGCACACTATTGGCTTGGCATTATGGAAGCGTTGCTGAAAGATGCATGCGCTTGTGTAGCCTAGTCACGGCTGTTTGTTGGGCTTAGAACTTACGGAGACGCTATCAAAGGTCTTAGAGACTGCCTGCATAATTTCTCTGATAGGGAAGTCTTTTGTTTACATCAAACAAGTGAGTCTTGCTTTGCAATCTTCATACAATTCTAGCAGTTGAAAGTTCGGTCATTAAGTGAATTACCTACAACGATTTGATTATTATTATCTTCGGCCCTTCCCTGACAAGATTGTTGCTGCAGGCTGAGTTTAGGACTTGTTTGGTTTGCGGGAGTGGGGGGAGAGTCTGAACTAGGCTGTTCAGCTCCACTTACGCTATTTTCTCTACCTGCAGAAAACTGCATCTGGCTCAGGATGAGTATTTAGTGAGTTAATGTTATACAGCTAGCCAGCTTGAAACTTGATCAACTATTTAATGTTTTTCTTGTGTTGACAAAACACGTGAACACCGTGTGACGGTGCAACGAATGTTTCTATTATTATTATTAAAACTTGCATTTGGAATGGACTCCCTTCCGATGTTGTTAGTGCGTAGTTAGTAGACGCGTTTAAAAGTCGTCTTGACATACATTGGGAGAGACATCCTCCACAGCCAAGAACTCCTCCTCCAGGAGTCGCACGAGGCAGTATCCGTTGTGACTCGAAGCGTGCGCTTCTGCTACTGCCTGCACAGTACCTGCTCTTGTGGCGCATGAAATGGCGGATGCTTAGTCCGAGTCAGTAACTTAACTTGGTGAATAGTTGTTTTTATAGGAAGAGTGCTTTTTATATTCCCCTGAAAGAACGACAGTTGGAGAGTTAACAATTCGTATTTCTCTGGCTATTAATGTTCATCTCGGAAGAAAGACCACTTATCATCATGACAGGCTGCTGAGGCTGGAGATCCAATTAAATCAGTGCAATGTCTGCCACTGTTGGTGTTATCATACTAACTGGTAAGGAACACTATTACTCAGACTATATTTATAGACTCATGCTTATTCATCACAGTGCATGCGTCAGTTGCTATTATTGTGCGTGCTAGTAGGGAACAGCATCACCGTGACACCAGCACAGGGTCAACAGTTTCATTTCTCATATGATCCCGTGTGGCTTTCCGTGTTATGCGGGCAACTTGCACTAATCCCTTGCTATATACTGACCGCACAAGGGAGTACGGCCCTCCCAAGTTACTCACACCGTCTCTGTGCACACAAAGCGACATTGTACTAAGCCAGTATTGTGCCGCTCGCAGTGTACCTGCCGGTCGACGTTCCATTCATCACTGCTCTCCGTACAATAGGAGCCGCTGATTAGGGCTGGCCCTCCTGCGGTCTCGACCGCTCTTTCTCCACATCGCTCTCGCTAACTCATTTGCCTTCTTTCCTGTGGCTCCTTTATTGATTTTTTGACTAACGTGTTTGTGTGCTCTCAGCTTTATTCCTAAACTGCTTAGCGTCAACTGCTGGTTATGCTGAGTACTTTTTTGTTACTTCCTCGTGTTGTCTTTTGATTTTATTCTCAGCAAACCTCCTTCTCTGTTGTGGCTCCTTCATTGATATTTTGACTAAAACGTGTGCATAGGCTCTCAGCTGTATTTAGAAACTTTTTAGCCCTAATTTCTGTTTATCTTTATACTTTCTTGTTGCTTCCTGTTGTACTTTCATTGATTCTTTCACTCTATAAATTTCCGGCTAAACTGACTAGAGTTGATATGTTCTTTGATTTTTTTTTTGCTCCTCGTTGCCTGTACGAGCTTACATGGCTCACGATGTTCCAATGAGGTTCACTGATTGATATAGTCAAACACAGACAAAAAGAACAATACATATTTATATGCCTCCGCGATACTGGGGACAATATTTTTTCCTCCAAGGTTAAGGTGATGGCTGACGTGAAAAGCTCATCTACAGACGTTCGTTTAGCAAATCTGTCCGGCGCAAAGCAACGGAACAAAGCGTCAATCTCTAGTTTCAGCTCATCAGTGCGGGTATGCGCACTTCACTTTTTGGGGAATGCATTAATCGCAACGAACGTTAGGGTAATCTTAACATGCACTACTGTGCTTAAAATGACCTTCACCCTTTTATACTGGCGAGGTAGATGGCATGAGCGTCCAGCTGGTGTTGTTCCTACAAAAATAGTGCAATGCAGACAGCTAAAGGTAAATTCCGTAGGCTATGCACGCCCTAATGGACCAGGATCAGAAAGTTACCCTGGAACTGATTCATTTTTGTTTTGTAGTGTAATCCAGCCGGAAAATATTGGGCAAATGCTGATGTTATCTGTTGCTTTTTTACAAACCTCGGCAGTTTGTCTATAATTTTCCCATGGGGATATTGCATTTTGAGCTGTGTACTGTAAATATTACAGTTCTCATTGCAGTTGTTTTGAAGCTATCATCATTGGTGCGCCATTTCATCGTGTGCCAAGTGAAGCTGTACCTCGTGGGAATCGCGCTTTCGTACGTTGCGTGCTGAAATCAATAAGCGAGGCTGTTCGGAAACGACACCAGCACGATCTCGGTATACATCAGGTGTCGTGTATGAAGCCGCCTAGACCTTGACCGAACATGGTCCGATATATATTTGAATAATCTGATTAGTATAGGACTATCTTACTAACCAGTGTTGGCTTTAGAAAATAAAAGAGTAAACGACCTTGTAACTTTATTACTAAATGTGAAAACAATATGTGCTGTTTTCGTGGTAATTTTCCTGTTCCCAGTTTTTAGTAGGCACCACCCTTAATGATCCCTACCATGGCACCATCAGCAAAGAATGAGACCAGCACTTGAGGAAGCAGTCCACGGCTGCGGCCCAAAGTTCATTGGCATAGCGATAGTTGGCCCGCGGGCTTCATCTGACGCTGGACAATGAGCTACTCCATACATACTGTACCCGTAGCGCCTCAAGCATGGCTCTCTTGTACATCCCTCGCCAATTATACACAAAATAAGGAGCATTTATGCAGGCGATGCTCTTGCCCACTTAACTGATGACTACATTAAGCCATTAAAGGTGGTACTTGTGTAAGCTGAGCTCGTTATTGCATTATGGAGTGAGCATTGCGAGACACGGCGTGCTTTGGCTCAGCCTCCTCTTGCATTATGGATCGCTGGCTTCGGCCACTGCTGCTGCTGAGCACTGCAAAGGACGTGGATTTTAGGTGAATGCGCCCTTCAGTTGCTTACCTTCAACTGTGTTCGGTATTCGTTCTCTGTCGTGCGGCTTATTTGGAAGTAGGAGGTCTGTTAATGGTGTGTTCATTAGAAATTTAGGCTGTTGTACGCTAAATAAGATAGCCGCGTACTGGTGGAACTTTAAACTGAAGCAAAGTTTTCAGTCACAGGATCGTGGGCATTCGTTCCAGATTACTGTTCCACTCTCCGTTAGACAGGCATACATCAACTGGCCTTTTAAAGTCGTACTAGGCTTAACTTCACTCTCCCATGAGCCACCTTTTAGTGGACTATCTATCCCATGGCTGAAGCGGAGTTTCTGTCGTATAGAGTGCGACTTTCGGCCTTATGTAGGGAGTGTGGCGATTATTTTTGTTGTTTAACGTTTCTATAATTTTCCTCCTAGTGCAAAATATTTTGGACATAATTTGAGGTAATTCAGTGTGCCGCTCTGCTCGTCCGATTCGATCCCCGTGTTTTTTCGCCTTCTTTTGTGTGTTTGTGTGTAAGCTATGAATTTTTTTTCCTTTTTTAACAGAAATTGGGTGCAGGGTGCGGCCGTGATGACAGGCTGTGAGTTGACAGCGTAACAATTTACACGTTGGCACTGCTAAACTGGATATACTATTTTCTGGCATGTCATATACTCGACCCTCTCTATTGCTCAATCCCTCAGGAGTCATAGGGCAAGGTTTGCCAGTCCTCTATTATAGGGAGTACCTAGCTCTCCCACGGGTCCTATAGGTTACTTATGTCTTATCTAGGCCGTCGGGACGTTATGTTTTTTTCCACTTTGCTTCTTTCAATTTTCATATTGCTACCGATGAGAATTTCTGCAGTTTTTCCTCTTCTTGTCCGACTTGCTGTTCCCATATGCCTTGAATAGTGCATGGGTTCCACGTTTCTCGGCATGCTTTATGTCCCTTCAGTCTTCCTCAGTTTGGATCACAGTGCACGCTGTAGGTAGGAGGCTTTATAACTAAAACTAGGACATATTAATATGTCCTAGTGCAATGGGACTCTATCGGGAACGCTGTGGCCAGAGAGGCTGGAAAAAGCAGTATTGAAGTAACAATAACAGACATTTTCCCAGGTAGAAGCAGCAAAGTGTGCACAGAGGTCGGAGGCAGCAGGAGAGCAGCGGCGCCGGCACGTTGGTCACCTCACACACACACACACACACACGTCAGGGAGCTCAAGTGATGCTCGCAATATATTGGACAGAGGCGAGATACGTCCGCCATAAATTGATGTAGGCATCAGGCGCACGCCCCGTCCGCGTCCGTCTCGGCATCTTTTTACGGCTGGTAACGGTGCGGCGTAGCAACACCCGACAGCGATGCCGGTACGCCGTAGTGTGCACTTTCAGCCACGGACAAGCGTGACTAAAGATTTTGTTCTTTATTTATGAGTATCACGCTTGTCTCATCACTTTTTGCCGCCATAGAGTGTAGCTTAGATAGTACCGGCATATCGTTATTTGATAACCTTTTAGTGTCGTAATTTGACGCTCGGTACAATGCAAATATTGATTTGTTTCAGCATCAGTAGGTACAGTACGTAGTTCATAAGAAAAATGGTTCCCCATGTCTAAGTTTTGCAACAATGGCATATATTCCTGCGACTAGAGTCGTCTGATTTTGAAGAGCGGTTACAGTTATTTCGAATCGGCAGAAATATGTACGGTGGTAAAACTGGAAATATCGGCCCAACAATAATTTGCAGAAAGCTTTAGAGGCGGCCTAATTGGTGATGATCGTTAATTTAGCCTCTCGGTCAGCATGCTTAGGGTCAATACTGTGACAAATTAGCTGACGTGCAGTGGGTAGCTATGTGGTTTAGTACGGAGGGGCACGGGCCTTTCCTATGAGTATAAAATTCAGAGAACGAACAGGTTTGTCTGACAGAAAGCGGATCTTCCATAAGCCAAGTGACCTATCAGATTGGGCTAGCCTCTCGAGGGCTGGAACTTTTGACCAGCCCTTCTGAGGGAAGCACTTGTATTGGACAGGCCGGCACTAGGGTGTAGTTTAAATTGTGTCTCAGTCTTGGAGAAATGGGCAACTTAACGGCTACTGCAGTTTTGCGGCTTGTAGTGTATTTTTGATTGAATCAGCCGCTGTTTTTTGGCCTTGGCGAAGGACTATCTTTACAACACATGTTCCTACCAGGGTTGCAGAGTCTGATGAATCAGATCCGACTTCGACTTACCGTCCTTCAGTTTTCCGACTCTGACTCCTAGTCCTCCAGCTTTTCCAACTCCCCATTCCGACAGATTCCTTGATAGCATTAGCATGACCATTAACTTACTAAAACTGCTGTTCATCGAATGACACCCACACACATGTTAAGCTACAGCGAGTATTTTTTTCTCATTTACAATATTTGGAATATTAAATATAGTACCATTTGGGATCTCAACTTTTCACTAATATACTTTAATTCTAAGATAATTGTTATCCAGAAAAAACTCTTCATGCAGGCTAAGTACTGAATGCCGAAAATATTAGATTGACTTGTGCAATGTATTTTTTTTTTATTATGATTTGCACCTTGTGGGTCTTAAATGGTCAAGTTTGTCCGTAAAATATCAATATTTATCATTAATCAAGGGAGAATCTACGTGGACTATGTAGGTACTGATTGTCAATGGCAAACACATGGGTTAAGCGAAAAAATTATTTGTTGATGTTTATTTGCAATATCTTCTATTAATTTTACAACTCAAGACCAAATATTCTCAACGAATTTGTTGAGTGTTTTCCGGAGTCGGGCTCCAAATTCCGATTCCTGGAGCAAGTGGGTTTCCGATTACGACTCCCCTTCAAATCATCCGATTCCACTACCCTGGTCTCTACTACCCCCTTCGAAATTCACAGAAAGCTCTCAGATGCCTACCTACTATATGGAGCAGTATTGATGCTCCGGGTCACATCCAATAATCGCACATCATTTTATGATTAGTTGTATCTGGCATATAATTGAGTCCTAGGAAGAGCAGTTATAACGAATTACTCCAACCATCCAAAGCCCAGCATTGTATGAGTCGTCATGGTGTGGCATAGCAAGTTTTGTCTTGTTATACAGCTAGTATCGGCTCAGGAAAGAACGAGTCTCCACAGCGTCAGACAATGAGGTGCACCGCTCTTTAACAATCGAATATATCTCTAAACAAGAAGTATTGGTAGATGGTAATGAGTGAGGGTGCATAGACTTGCGGTAATGGACTCCTCACCACAAGGCGACGAATCTGTGGGAATAAGTAGAACTTGCGGAGTGCCTTCAGAAAAAAGGGAACCATCGGAAAGCGCTCCTTGGCAGAGCTGCGTACGTCAGGCTGGCTTCCGTACGACAGGTTAATGTGCTCCCTCGCGACAATATCGACCCAATGGGCGTCCAATAATGGATTACACGGCGAGTTATAGAGCTACTCGGCAGTCCTCGCACGCCCCACTGCCACTCTCCCCCAGAATTTCCTCTACCAATAAGCTTATTTCCAATGGTTTGGACACTTTGTCTTCGTTTCTACTGGTGCGCCGTGAATAACACCGTTGTTGTTGGATTGGAGCACCGTACCAACTGCCGTCAAGTATTGGGCACCGTTAATCAGAAAGTTAAGTGCATTGATACGTTAGCCAAAGCGTAATTTCGATAGTCATTGACCAGTTAATTGTTTGACGAATTGACAAAATATATCGTTGGTGTTTAGGAAAGAAACACGTGCTGCGGTCGGTGCGCACACTCACGTTGGAGGAGGTTAGGTGTCGAACTAATCAGTTCGGTCGGTACTTCGTGCCCTGGTCTGTTGGGGTTTGGAATTCTTTGCCGGCATCGGCTTTCGGTCGTGTGGGCCTGCAGGCGTTTAAGACAGCTGTTAATGGCTTTTTGTCGTGTTTTCTTAAGCAGCGTTTTGGGCTTCCCGATGTTGTAATGTGCTTCATTTGGGTCGTGCTACCTTTTTGTGGTGGCCCGTGCTTGAAGTTTTAATAATAATAATACAACGAAGATTCGAGCGATTTACGATCATATATGTTTGGAAAATTCTGGAACGTATCACTGTGAATGTGAATGAGCGGATTGTCGCCAGACACTCAGAAAGAACTGGAAGGACTCGTGATATACGCATCCCAAGCAGAGATGGTGGAAAAGCCGTGACCACAAAATATTCTAATAGGTTCGCTGTACGGGGAGCAAGATTGATTAACAACATGCCTCGGCTTCATCGAAACGCCACTGATATCAAAATTGTAGAGTTCAAAAATTTGCTGGATTCTCATTTAAGAAGAATACCAGATTGACCAGCGGTCAGCGGTTACGTGCACTGTGGAGATAATTCGCTGCTGGCTCTCTTTGGTCGCTAACTGCGGCACCACAGAAGACACCCAGCAGAGTGACTCAACACGCGTTGGGTGACGTGAGCAACGTCACCTGGACTTTTTCTGAAAACCCTCAAGGTAGGTAGGTAGGTTGGTACATTTCAGGGGTCTTTGCTAACTTTTACAGTCGAACGAGGGTGAAAACATTGCTTAAGTGAAATGCAATATTTGTTAAGCATTAGATTGTTTCTGTGTTCCTGTTTGTAAGGCTAATCGAAAATTGCATTCACTGCACTTTCAAACTTAATATTCTAATTAACTTTAAGTCTATTCATAAAAGATGAGTGGGGCCAAGTGCCACATCAACAACGCAGTATACAGTACAGTTCTCTACCGTTCTGCCTAGAATTACGTAGAAAATCTCCCCTTTTTCGTCAATAGAACGTAGGATGTGACAATATCTTTCAGTGCTATGTTTTCACCTAATCTTTATTACAAGGTGACCAGCGAAGCAGCAAAATTCTGAACTCTGCATCATACCATCGGCAGTGAATGAAAACGTATATATGTGAGAGTTCAGCCTAATATAGAAAAAAATAAATAGTTTGCTATATGGAGGCACCAACGCACCCTTCCGCTTTAACTGAAATTTCAGTCATGAGAAGAAAGTGATTCCTGCCAATTTCATTTTGGTAGAGGTGATAGAAATTTGTAGATTAGTAAAAACTAACATAACAGAGAAACAGAAATGGAGTGGCAGAGGTTGTATTTTTCGGCGTCTTTTTCCTTAATGTTGATGAAGATATGCTGTTCTTTCTGAATCGCCCTTTGACGCTGCTGATATTAAAGACGATGCACCCGTTGTTATTTTTTCTTTGTTCTTCAGGATTATTGTCCTATAGTTAATGTCATTGTGCGCGCCATAGACAAAGGAGCACAAGTTCACTTGCTTGTGGCGTACCCTAGACGGTGTTCCTAGTATCAACTCCGTATTCATTGCTGCCCTTCTTGTCTGTTAGTCTGTGTTCACTCTCCGAAGTTCTTTTTTACTGATTTGAGTTCTGAAACTAATTTACACCTTGACCTCCCAGATAATGCTGGAGAATGTCACTGTCTCGATGATAGGTAATTGGCATATCAATCTGCAGTGTCAAATGTTCAGATTGCCGTTAAGCGGGTCGGAATTTTGTATAGTTCTGAACTTTTCATAGCCTACCATTTTCAGCAAGACATTTCCGTTTCATGTAGACGCTTGCTTGTTATAGAAAAGCACGATCGACTTTTCTATCTAAACTATGCTCATTTTTAGACACTGCCGTAAAGCGCTGCCAGAAATGTCTCTATTCCAAAATTCCATGGACGATCTTGCAAACCCGGCACTCCAGACGCCAGTCCTGCTTCTGCCGCCATTATTGAGACTACGACCGCCTGCGTCTCACGGCTTCATTTCTTTTAATGATTCCGTCCGCATTGTCTTCCTCTGCAGTAGCCAGCCCCTCCTTCAGCGACCTGCTTTGTGTCTTACATAGGCGGACACTTCGTCTTCAGTGTCTCGGTGTTACACGTGTCTGCACATTTTGTTTTTCATTTCGTATGGTACACCGTCATTCGTAAGTCGAATTTGGTGTCATATTCTTCACGGCACAGTTTAATGTGTTCCTCGGGCATTCGTGCTTCGTGTTCAGTGTCATGTGCTACTCCGACTTTCCTGTTGCGTGCGCACTGTGCAGTGTCGTGTGCTACACAGGCATTCACACTTTGTATTGTGTGCTACACGGGCTTTGGTACGTACTTTGTGCTCAATTTCGTATATTCTAAGGGCTTGGCTAGCTCGTGTACAGATCAGCGTTGCTCGAGCTTCCTGCCCACACACGTATTAATATGAAGCCTCACATGGATCATTCGCAGTTTATTGACTTTACTTTAGTGCGTATACTGTGTTGAAATGCGCTGTACTTTATTCCTGTTACGTCCGTTCTATCTTCCTGACATATGAAGACCAACTTCACATGCAGTGTGCCCTGTAGAATCAACATCCAGTTTCACAACATTGATCACATTCTCTGAGTGCGAGATTTCAACATAACTTGACTACACCGTTGGCTGTAGGACCGAAAGAAACCCTAGCTTTGTGTACCTAATGAAAATGTTGTATTCACTACCTGCTGTCAATATATGTATTTGTGTATTCGAATGTAATATCCGTATCGTTTGTCATACTTTTTTAGATTGTGAGCAAAGCTTTGATATAAAAAAGTTTACCTTTCAGCAAGAAGAATGCTGTTTCCGTTAGCACTCGGTGCCTGTTTAAATTACGTACCTACCTACCCTGGACGGGTCTGGACGGTTGAATTTTATTTATATTCTAGGATAAGGAGAAATATAGGTTGGCTAGATATGCTACAGGCATGTTCGAGTGGGCGCCGGAATTGAGACTCGATTTGTTCGAAACCTCACCTTTGTGTGCTGGCTTTGCCCTCTTTATGTCAGTTTCATGCTCTGACCGTTAATTAATTACCTTGAGACTACCAAAGCTCAATCTTGCTCTGCAAAATGGAATTTTCAACCCGCTCAACGTAATTGTATTTCTGCGAACACATACAGTTCAGTGTGCCAAAGCTTCTGCTTGCAGTTTCGGACAAGCCAAGGTCTTGAGGGCTTAATTTCGGGACCCAATCGAACATGCCCTATATTACATTTACCGCACACGATTTACTTCAGACGCCTAGTCTACTTTATAGAAGGGTTTGTCTTCATTAAAGGTCTACCGACCGTACGGGATATCTGGGCTTATGCAACTACGGCACACCAATCCAAGACATAGTTGTTTGATACAAGAAAGAGTAGCACTGATACTTAACATAAATAGGTAGTCGGTGTCGTTGGGTTCCGTCCCAAGCCGGCCAAACCCGGTAAAAAAACACGTCTTTGTACAGAGCCACCACCACCAATCTCACTCCCCTGCCTTCAGCGCACCTTTTTGTGAAATAGGTACCGAACTCCCTTGTCAAAAAACTGGGCTTAAACATTATTATAATCCTTGATATTTCTGGGTTTTTATTCCTGAAATGACTGTGCACAATTTCCGTTAGCTTATAGCCCCTATCCGATTTAGTAAAACACTTCCCCTTTTGCCCGACCAATAAATCCCTTTATTCATAAGTACAACAGGTGTGTAGCCTTCTCTGTAGGTACGGAAACCTGTCACTACACAAGCGTTGCCTCTTCTACTCCAAACTACTTACCCTCATCGTTCACTGCCACTCTGAGAAGTTTTAAAAAGAGGGGTTAGTCCCTGTGACGGCCACGGCTCAAGAGTTTTTATGCCAGACTGTAGCTATCTTAAAATTTACAAGTATGAAATTATTTTAGGAGTGTCGAGGTCATAAGATCATGATCTTGACACTCGTATGGATGCTATGGTTGTCTGTTGTGTTTGGCCGTCCTGCAAAATTTATTTCATGCCGTGACCTCGTAGGTATATTCTGCCTCACATACTTAGCGTTTCCTGTTGTCTTCATTGATTCGTAGCGTAGTCGAGATCCCCGATTTCATTTCGACAACTATGCAATCCCATGCTATGTAAAGCCCTCATATTTCTAGTGCCTAGATACGAAAATAATATCTATGCTTCCATTTTGTATCGACATTGCTGATTTATTATTTTTCTTTAAGAAATCGTATTTTGTATTGAACTGCCTCTGCTACCCGTACCTATAGGCTATGGTAGCTAAAACTAACTCATAATGTAATTTTCTCACTGCCCTTTCTTGGTACAGAAATTTCCTATAGTCCCTTGTTGTCGCTCTCATTGTACTTGCGACTGGAGCGTCCCTGCTCCCTCACATCTCTTCTATTTACGAAGGCGCATTTGTCGGCTTCACTGAATATTGGAGGCGCATAGCAGTCTGTGTCAGATTTAGGTACTTGCCGAGCCTCCTGTTTCTTCCTGCAGCCTTTACGATCGAGGCTGTCGCTACATTTTTCCTCATGGACGACTGAGATTAGGATGCAGTAGAACTTGTGGCGTTTTGAAGCTTATTGGGAAATGTCGACAAGTTTAAGTTTATATGGTTCACGTCTCGCGTGTAAAGGTGCTACAGATGTGCTGGCTGCAGCAACATCAATGAGCATGCGAGAATGTTTGATTGCACCTTGGGTTCCTGCGAAATTAAAGGCGGTGGCACCAACTTTACGCAGTTGTGACACTCCAAAAACTAAGAAAATGTTCACGTCGCACCCGGTATTTCTTTTTGGCTAATATTCGTCTTATCCCCCACTTGAACTTAAGAATTATATTAATATATTTTGATTCGTTGAAAATCACTGATTCAGAATATATAGGTCTTTATTTGTGGAAATTCTGTTTAGTTTTATCAAATTTTCGTCTTTTCAGCTTCTTAATTGACCCAGCTTTAAGTTAGGTTACATGCGTATGCGAAAGAGCCAAGTCTCACCTTAGGCCGTACTGTCGGGTAGTTAGGCATAAACCCCTTCGTAATATCGGGCAGGTTAGGTAAGGCGTAGGTCTGGTTTGTCTAATATCCACAAAAAATTGATGTCATTTTCGTTTTTGGCACACTTCACTTATGCTAGAAATCACTTTCTTATCCTATAATTCGGGTGGGGGATGAAACGAATATTTACCTTCTTTTTTAACAGCAGGACTCGTCGAGTCAGTATTTACGTTTTTTTGTGTGTGGCCATCTTTCGATCCTAATATAACTCTGTCTAACCCAGCTTAATCTAAACCAACTCGTATAGAACGCACGCGAGTGGAGTGTAACGGCCATCTGCCTGTAATGCTAAACCCGCTTCTTCCTTATTTCATATTTTTCGTAAAGATCTTATTATTTTATCTTTCGATTCCGACATATTGTTCCTATGTACGGTAATTCTGTGGGAAAACATTGTTGTGCTTCCCACTTTCATCTACTATGATACAAGTTTGTGCCCTGTGTTTCTCTTATTGCGATAGAATACCTTAACCTCCAACTGACCCTGGTCAGTTAATCCTTCGTATTGTTCTTCCTATTTTTTCTCCCTCTATTATTCCCATGCATGAGTTTCTCATTTTGCTTAACATACTGCCTGTCTATTCGTCGTCTTTTTTAGTTCCCAGTATACACAGGGAATATCGCCAGTGTAGCGATAATGATAATAACAATTGACGTGTGGTAAATATGTCGGGGTGTTTCAGCCCACTCTCCTCACCTAGACCCGCATCAGTGAACCGTATGTAGCCTACTATAAGTATAAAATACAAAAGATGTCGTGGTGGACTAAAATTAGGTAGTAAAAACCCTGGTCAGTACGATAAGACATCACATAAAAATTGTTCTGAGCTCAAGTGCTGGAAAGGAGACCATTTAGCCTACCCCGACAGACACTTTAGTAAGAGGTCCGGGCAGACGGACGGACACACGCAGACACGGTGAAAACTATACATCTTCGCGGATGATCCGTCTGTAATAATAAATCATTTCTCCTGTTCCATCGAGTGTGTAGCTGGGGAAGCTTTTTCTGTTACTATGATGGTAATGTGCTCATGATACTGTGCTCTGGTAAGCGTGAAGACTGCGTGCTGTCATGGAAACAAGAATATCCTCTCCACGCGTCAGTTAGTTAACGCCGAGCTCGTACTTTCACCGCTGAAAGCAGAGCACCTTGACAAAATTTTCGGTCGCCCCGTTGACTAAACCCATAAATCAGCTTCTGGGGCGGCCAGAAACTTTGCTTGGGTATTGATGTGTAACGTTGGGAGTTAATGCTCAGTTCTTTAATCCACGGTTAGGAATATGTTCTTTGCAATTTACTTATACGATGCAGTGATGAAGCTGCGTGCTACGTGAGCGCACTCGGGGATCAACTTCTGTTCGCCATAGCAGCTCGCAGTGAAGTTCGGTCTACGGCCGAAGCAGCAGTAGGTAATGAAGCTGCGCATGTCACGAGCACTCAAGGATCAAGTCCTTTACGTCAGCTCGCACACACATGAATGCAAGTCTGTGTGGCCGCTGCTCTTCCCTCTCCGTCGTGAAGCTCCTTCGTTCTGGCTGAGAGACTCGCCGTGTTTGCTAGTGTTGGCCATGGGTTGAAGGTGGCGATGTTTGCTTGTTCGTCCCTGTCTTCGGTTACTGCTTCAACAAACACACACACACTCTCTCCCTGACTTCCTCACACCCCTGTTACTCGCCAGCATTGGTAGAACCTTCGTCGTGAGAGGCTTTTATAGGAGCCTTTCCTCGTGTTGACTGCTATTTTTTGTGTCGTGAATATCGTCCGTCGCGAGTTTTTGTATTTCGTTGCAGCTGCTGCAGATGATCTCGGCAGTAGATGTGAGGGCTACCGTTTCGCCGCATTCTGTTGCGTGCTTAGTGGAGGGGATCAGTCAGTGTTGCCATATGATGCATTTTTTGTAGTAAACTTTCGATTAACCCTTTAAAGGACAGCGTTAATTTTTTTGGACGTCATTACTGGTGTTCTTCATACGAGCAATAAAGGTTTACTTACTTTGTGCAATAGTGGATTACTTCTGATGCCCGCCGGTTTATGCATGCCAAATTTCCTTGTACCGATTGCGTGCATCATCCGGCATGCCTAGAATTCGTGCTCTATTACGTGGAAAGCATGTTACTAAACCCTTTCCAGACTATCATCAAGGAAAAATACTGCGTCTTGAAAGCTTAAACATATATTGTTCATAGCTCATTTATGCAGTCGGTGATCTCAAGTTGCTTATCGAATCTGTGTATATGCATATTTTGTCAGCCTTGTATTGATTTAAACACAGATTGACGACAAAACTGAATGCTAATCAACTTTGTCGAGAGTTCATACTACGCACATTTTCCCATACTCTTTTAGCTAAGAGCCTTGCAACTCAACTCGGTGCAACTTCTCAGTTTCCGCGGAAATTTCTTCCGACCCAAAGCCAAGTTGCTCGCATTACTTTACTCTCCCTTGTTATTTTTCCTGAAACTTCTGGAGTGTGTTGCGCCGGTTTGCTGTTGCACCGGTCCATCCAACTCCTGCTGATAACGCTCCTCTGCCAGCTGGCGTCTCCACCCCCACCACCTCCGTCGTCGTTGTCGTCGACGCTACCAACTTTGTGCCGTAGTCCTACTTTTCTCATTTGCTTCAGCAGGACTGGCAGCTTTTGTAGCACCATTTGTGTGTGCATCAGTTCATTTCCCCCGTTTGGGCTGTTGCCTTTGGCCGAACTAAGTGTGCATATGCCACGACTCCCTCCCTGCTCAGCCGTGCTTGTATTTATAGCTTCTCTTATGCTCTGCTGCCGCTGTATCCTACCGCTCTATATTCCATCATCAGTGGTTGTCTCTTACTTAGTTCCGCTGCCTGTCTTCTTGTATAGATAATGAAACCTCCAATATATGCATCGGCTGCTTGATTATGAATTTGGCTACTTGTTCCGAATTCGGCAAACAATTTTCCATACACTTACTGTGTCGTAATCCAGATCACGACCCTACTTGATATGCCGCGTTTAGTCGAGGACTTATCTCACGAGTCACTAGTTTGCATATATCGTATTTTATAGTTGAATCTGGACACCAAGAAAACTGTGCAAGCTGTCACGATTGGAATACAATGGTGTCACCTATGCTATTCCTTTAACTCACTGGTTTTTCCGAGTTTGCCACCGTGACATACCAAAGCTCGGGACCACAAGAGAGCATATCTGGGACTCGTAGTCCTCCACCCTCAGGTTGTTGATCAGTTGCCAACTCAGTATTGCGTGTTGATTTCACCGCGATATGTTTTACGAACGCAGGACAACAAGGAATTTCAGGCCCAGGATGCTGCCACAATTGCAAGGAGACGATAAATCAATTTACAGTAATGATAGCCGGACCCAGTTCTCAATCCATAGCCAGAGAGATTGGGAGTACAGGCTGTGATACATGTCTGAGGGAAACCCTATGTATGGTCACAGAAGTTATGTAGGCATGTTTAAATAGAGGGAATCCGCATCTTAACCGTATGATTGAGGGCAGTCCGAGTTGGGGACCCGTTGCGGTTGCTGGTCTCCGGTTTTACTCTGCTAATCTCCACTATTGTACATAGGTACCTTGTAGAATTACGTTAGCGACGTCATGGCACCATCCGCCATGACCATTGATTGCCTGTATACAATAAATAAATAGTTTCAGCTTTGTTTCTAAGCCTATCACTGTGCTACCGAAGTATAGATATTGAAAATGAGTGCAGAGTCGTTAATCAAGCCTTTTCCGTAAATTGAAGAAGCTTTGTTGGAACGTAAATCACTTATCTTCAGAGATGAAGAAACGTCCCAAATATACAACGTTTACATGAAAAGGGAAGTAATTGTTACTGCAAGCAGAATTATAACATTGATATTCCGTAGGTCGTCTAAGCCACTGTTGCCACAACAAAGGCAATCTCAGAAAGCAACAAAGAAGGGGCATACAATATGTCGCTATAGAAACGCGGAATCCATGCATGCTTGAGGATGTTCCCGCACTTGGTCGGTGCACATGGTAAAACAAGGAGCGAAAGAAGAGGGAGAACTGAGGAAAGTAACATCAGTAAGAGTACGAAAGCGGAAGGAAGCATAGCGAACAGGGAGGAAATATTTCCGAACGGCCTGGCTAAGGTTTAAGGTAACCTACAGGGTCCCCTTGGGGGCGTTGCTGAATTCCTAGGTAGATATAAATGACATAATACGTGAGTTTGAGTCGACAGTTAGTAGGTAATACAAGAATTGGATTTCATTTAAAAGTTTCTCTGTATTATCCCCGCGTTATTCCACTGTCACAATTGGTCTATTCACTGTAGCCTTCCGTATTCTTTCACAGTTAAGCATCATATCATCGTCGTCGTTTCGTTGCCAGCTGGGATTAAGCGAGGAAAGCTTTCAGTTCATGAAACTCGTTTTACGCTGCCGACGACGATAAATATATGTGTAAGAACTACGAGAAAAATAGAATTAGAGTATGACTGAAGTTTAAAACAAGCAGAGGAAGTGCTAATTTTCTAAACTAACGAAGTGTTTTACCTAAATATGTGTGGAAGTGCGTTTTTGATACGCTGGGAAAACCGCTAGAATGTGTTGGGTTTTAGTAATTATGTATATTATATCGTTGAGAATAAAGGACGTCTTGCTTGGTAGGTACTTCTTATTCCATTGTCGGAAGCTTGGCGCTTTAAAAATCTTGTCTCGAAGAAGCTTGTAACAACACAATGGAATCTTCATATTATGTCTAAACATCTACATGAGAGTTCGCAATGACAGTGTTTCCTGACTTATCCCGGCACTGCATCGAATGCTTAGTGACACAGCAAAGCGTAAAACTCGAATCCTCACACCTTCGAATTATAAATTTTGAAATATCTGCAACACGTTATAAATAAATAATAGTGTCACTTTTCGTCACTCGCCCTCTCAGCCAGCAGCAAAGCGTGTGCAAATTAGTGCCTGTTGTGTGCTATCATTCAGGTGGCGTCACTTCTTTGGTAAAACGTTTCTTCTGAGACAATTTTTAGTCTACTACCGTAGGTACTAAAGCGCCATGTATCGATCGTGCTGAATGCGCGTCACTTCTTCGTTCGCAGTTTGATATTGGTGCTCTTGTGTAATGAAAAATACCTACCTATATTATGAAGTTAATCACCGCTACGCGGGGCGTATAAAAAGTTTTATCAACGGGCTAACAAAAATAAAATTAATTGAGGTACGCTTCTATTGAACCTCACACTATACTTCAACGTAATCTCCTTCCTCCAAGGTTTACGCGTCCACTTGATAAAGGACGCAGGGTACTCACTAGGAGGTAGGGTAACGTGTCTAGTACCCGTCCACCGTGCTAGGAGCCGTCCACTTGGACCTAAAACTTCCTGTGTAAAAACAAGCAGTGCTAGAAAGTCGTACATAGGCTTAAACTGTAGGCTACAACTTAGTTTACAGTTTAAGCCTATGTACATCTTCCTAGCACTGCTAGTTTTCACACAGGAAGTTTTAGTGCCAAGTGGACGGCTACTAGCACGGTGGACGGGTTCTAGACACGTTACCCTATAGCTTTATAGCTGTAAACTCATCCTCACAGATTCCTGCAAGTTTCTGACAACTTAGGGAATAACCAAAAGTTACACGGTGCCAGGTTAGGACTGTAAGGTGGATGGTCAGTGAGTTACAGCTTACTTTCCTCCACAAACTGCCAATTTTTGCTTGAAAATACTTGGGATTAATTTGCAAAGAGAACGGGACCCTGGCAGAATGATAAATTCAGAGCTGAAAAGTGTACCTGCGTGTGAGTGCTTTTGTCAAGTGGATGACACACGTCTCTAAAGTGCATGAACCTTTGAGGAGAGTGTGTTGAAAAAGTGTGGGGCTCAAGAAATGTATATCTCGATTGATTTTTTGTTACCCCGTTGCCAAAACTTTTTGAATGCTCCTTGCATATTAACTAGGTTAATGTCAGTTTCTAGCAGAAATAGCATTGTTTGAACCGTCGGTTTTCATGTTGATACGATGGTCCGTAATGGGCTATAGTAGTGACGATCAATATGTTCAAATTGTATTGGTTACCTTAGCCATTAGCTAGGCCTTTGGGACGTCTGTCTACTGTGCCCACTTTGCTTCCTTCCACCTCCATACTCCTAATGATGATTCTTTGTTCTGTTCTTCCTCTTCTTTCCCACTTGTTCCAACTTCCCATGCATGGATTCCCCGTTTCTCTTGACTCTTTTTGTCCCTTCTTTCTTCCTGTCTTTGGATCGCAGTGTATACTGTGGGTAGGGAGGCTTAAACTAGGAGAATACTACTACAATATGTTCAAAGTATATATGGCAAAAATACCTTAGTGATACACCGATAGTTCTGTTGCATAAGCAAGACGTTAGGTAGCTACCTACGTACTGTTTAGTGCTGTAGACTGTTAAGCAGTACGACCTGTGGGGGCATTTGATAATGTTAGCCTAACAAGTGGGTAATTGTTTTTTTGCTGATACGCTTGAAGTCAAATCGAGTAGCCATGGGAATCACGCCATGTGCTGTAGTAATAATAATGATAAAATCTTATGGAAACTCACCACTACAGCAATAGGTGCGCATGTACGGCACCCTGACTGTACAAGTCATTTAGAAAGGCTGCTACAGGAAATAAATGTTTACTATAAAAAGCAAATTAACACTCTCAGCCTATACCTTTGTGTGAGTTGACCGTGCGTTACTTTGATTGAACTGCAGTATTCTTCTGCAGTGTGGAGCTAAATGAAAGATTATTTTTGATTTCACAGTTCTTTATGCAGGTAGATAGGCCCTATATTATATACGGTATTCGTGATTAGTCATAACTTTTACACCAAATTCAAACAACTTCACACTTTTGTCGTAGGCTATTTATTAAAGGCCCTAATTTTTTAAAGCAGATTATCTAGAACTATCATCTCCTTCTTTTGAGCGTCTTTTCGGTGGCAGGTTCAGATCGTACCGAGCTTTTGAGTTACTGAAGGTGAGTTATTCTCATCTATGAGGAGATCGTAACTAAACTGGTGTTGGCAGCCGTGAACTGTGTTAGTGTTGAGAGCTCTATGGGAAACGGGCTTCTGGCAAGTTGAACGAATTGTAATATTTTAAATCGAAAAAAAAAAAAATGTGTGAGTCCACGCACACGTCGCCACATTGCTTATATTTCGTTTATATATATATACATTCAACGACCTCAATGTCGTCAATATGGAAGGCTGTTAGTACATTAGTTGATGCAGCGTTTGCAGCAGCGTGCCGGTACCGTGTAGACAAGATAAACTTGTTGGAAACGAACCAATTTGTTTAGGGATTCTCGTATCGCAACCACCTTTCCGTACTCGCTTGCACTCTGACATGTGAAGGCCCGAGCGTTAGATGGAATTAGGCGGGCAAATTCTATTGGCGAGGAAGCTCTGCGTGCTATGGACGCCCTAATGTTTTTCAAAGGCAGATCTCTTGGTTCCATTAAGGGGAGCCGAGCTGAGGAGAAGGGAATGTGCGTGTGTGTGTCTGAGCGAGCGAGGCTTTTATTCTTGTTGTTTTGTGTGGCGCTGTTAATTTTGTACCATGAGGAAGCTTAACTCGATTTGCTGGCCCTTCTCCCACTACCGACAGGGGTGCTTTTACTGGCATAGATGGATGGTCGTGGTGGGGTCAGTCCAGTGAGCCAGACGGTCGTTGAGACCTCTATGTAAGTAGCATTTGGGCCGCCTTTATTTCCGCACCAGAGGATAGGATCATACTATTTCCATCATGTGACTAGGTAAAGACGGCCATGCGTTACAATTTCTGTGCTACATGCTGGAAAAAGTAACGTAGATACATACCAGTATTTGTGGTGCGGGCTCGGGACCAACAAGAGTAGGTATATTTTTAGGTAATCCTCACAGTTCATAGATGATTAGACTTGGATCGTATTTTCACTCTTCATATGCATGATACGGGGCATAAATGAAGACCAACATTTTTGTTTTCTGGAATTCCCACGGTTTCCAGCTACTCTTGATAATTTGTCGCTATTACCATGTAGTTACAAGACTTCAGCCGATCAAAATAGTCAGTAGCTATATAAAAGCTGTTCCCATGACCGGTTTGTATACTCGCTCGGGTTCCCAGGTTCTCTTGTAACACCCTAGATGACCATGTCCCTTTCTCTGACCCACATGTGCAGCGTTGTTTGTATCTAGAGAAACCTAAGCTAACACTCCAGTTTATTTGATCTCAACAAAACCTTCGCTAATTTATATAAAGCAAAAGGATTGATCACTGACTAGTCGCAAAGTAGTGTTGTACTATACCTCAGCTAAACCACAGAGTCCTCAAGAAAATTCACAGTCGACAGCATAGCACACCTTACTCAACTACTAGGTATCTGCTTGGCACCGACCCCCGAAAAGACCTTAAAGCGAGTTCACACGTCACTCATTTCAACGCGTTCAATTACGAAAACGAACACGAGACATGCGTCAACTTATTCTGTCTCTCTCTAGACACGTAGAAGTGCTCTTCATTCAAATAATTGACGCCGCGCGTTCAGTTATGATATCGTTTCTTTACAATTTCTCTTATATTTTGCGTCGGTTTGAAGTCACATTCGTAACTCATGATCTTATAGCCTGATTTTGATAGGAATAGCGTATTTTCAAAATATTTATAGCCTGATAAGCTGATAAGAGTGAAATTAGCACGCGTCAATCCGCTTCGTTGTCAAATCATAGATGGCGTCTGTGTTCTTACAACATTTGCAGGTTATCTAGTTTTCTTGTTTTTTGTCGACTTGTTCGTGATTTGGAAATGCTGTAAAGGATAAATTCAGTATTTTTTGGTTCTGTTTACTAAACTAAAATGACGCAGTGCGTTCAAAAAATGGGAGATGCTTCATCCTTCAATCTCCCGCGTTTGCTGCAGCTGCTTCTATCAAATCAACGCGCCGCGTCCATCAGTTTGACTGAACGCGTTACGATGAGGGACGTGTGAATACGGCCTTATAGACACTGCTTAGAGACCCCCACACTATCGCCTATGCATCCTCGATTTTGCTTTGCCGCAGCGGGATGTTTAGACTATAGCAGGGATACCTATAAAGCAAAACCGAGGCTTTCTCTACCTAAACGCACTAGATTTGGTTAGTTAAGAGCTAGAGGCATTTAGGCATTGGGACTATGAATGATCCCATTATTTAGTCTAGTGGCTCCTAACGTTTTCTATGCATAGCAGCCCTATAGAAAACTTTAAATATATGTTTTCGCACTCTACTAAATTAATAACTCATACGATGAAAATTGAATTATATAGCCAATAAATTTGTGTACCGTATCTACCTAACAAAATTGTCAAAGTTAATCTCTGAACAACATGAAAATAACGCCATGTTTCGAACCCCGTAAAGAAGTATCTCCCGCTTAGAACAGTGAACATCCTCGGCTGGAACCCCTGACATGATCTTTGTTCTAGAACTTGCAAAGCTGTGCTCTCTGTTGCTGTTCGCACAAATCCGCGTGCAACGCATTCCGACGTTTAGCAGAGAAAAAACACGTTCATTTGATTGCCGTGTGAAATCGCCTTAACAATTTCATTAATTTGATTGCATTGAGCAGTGCCTAGTTTTGCATTAGCTAAGATATTTATTGAGAAACTTCACCTGCTGTGACTTTAGGTTCACTGCATGTTGATTTATCGAGCTGTGCCTCATTACCTGTACCTTTTGTTGCGATAGTAGAAATCGCCGCACCTTACAGAATTAAGTTCTTAACATTTTTGCCTGATGCTGAGCATTGTTAACGTATAGTTTATGCGCGTATTTATTAAATATCTTGCTGTAAGTAGCATGCTTGTGTTGGCATGTGGTGTGCGGAAGCCTTTGGGTACCAGCGAGGCTTGTAAGGCAGCCCAGGAATGCAGGATTGGCCGTGTTGGGAGTCGTGTAACATGGCTCGAGTCGCGCACACGTCTTATATGCTGAACACCTCTCCACTTCCTTACGTTATGCTCACATCGCACAAATGTCTAACAAGCAAGTGATATAAAAAAGCGAATGTAAGGACGAATAACAACGACGATACGAACAGTCACTGCATGTAGGTATGTAGCATAGACACCGACCGTGATTGCGGAATTCAGATATATATACGGCTGTAAATGACAAGGGCGCCAAATGATTTTTTTCCACTTCGCTTATTATCATCGATATTATTATTAGTACCTATTCTAGAAGTTATTGCTCTTACGATCCCAGCTTACGCCACCTTTGGCACAAGAATTTTCGTTTTCATAAAAAGTAAATTTGTCCGAATTACATGCTTCTTGTACCGTCTCCTCATCATGTAGGTACTTAGCCTATACGATTATTATCTACATATTAGTACATCTGAAACTTGCTTATAGTGAACCATTCGTATGAGTTGCGGCAAATAGAATTCTTTCGAGAAAAGTTTCAATTTTGTTATAATGTGGAACTATCCTTGGAGGTAGCTATAGGTAGAACGGGAAAAGCAACTGCTACTCGTTTTAGAAACACTTTGGCTATAGTGCCAAAACCGTATGGGAATCCCCTGCAGATTCGGTACATAAATGTGTTACTCTCCTGCAGATTCAGTGCATAAATATGGGACTCCCCTGCAGATTCGGTACATAAATGTGTTACTCTCCTGCAGATTCAGTGCATAAATATGGGACTCCCCTGCAGATTCAGTGCTTAAATATGGGACTCCCCTGCAGATTTGGCACATAAATTGTGATCGCTCGTAGAACTAAAGAATAGGCTACTCGTGTAATATGATTGCCTAATCATATCCGGTCAAATAGATGCCAATTGAGTCCAGTTTGATGTCTGGAATTAAGCGCTAATACTGAAGAGTCTGGAAAGGCTGAGGGGCGCGAAATTATTGCAGTGGTGATGAGGTGGCCCGAGGGAAGCTGAGGGCGCCAGGGAATATCGCTAATGAGATCAGGCAAGTGAGGGCAGCCCTCTCTCTGCTTATGTTGTTGTTCTGTTTGTGTAGCCTTTATGTTGGGATTTGTCGAGGTGTCGCTGCCGATAAATAGAGCTTGTTTACATGCTGGTAGCCTTGCTTGGTTTGGAGGGGATCTAGCGTCGCCGTGCGTCACCCCTTCCAGCGGGAGTTGTATTCTCTCATTTTTACATGCATTAAAACTCGTCTCCCACGTTCTCCTTGCTATGCTTAGCTTGTATATCGAGGGCTTAGAGCCAGAAGTGGTTATGTCCATTTTTGGTGAAATTGGGTTTTACTCACCAAGTGGGTGCTTGTGATGTAAAAATAAGAAGAGATATGACATAGACACTTGTGACACAAAAAAATATACCTCACTTGGTGAGTAAAACACAATTTCGCCAAAAATGGAATAACCAGTTTTGGCTCTAAGCCCTCGATATAGTATTGTGGTTCGTTAATCCATTGACGCGCACTGTCCATTTTCTGGACGGCATTACTAGTGCTATTCTTACGAGAAATAAAGGTTTACTTCGCGCGTTAATTGGTCAAGGAAAATCGGACCCTATAGGTTACCCTAACCCTAGCTCAACCTTCGGGCCATTTTCTTTCTTTTCTCGTCATATCTGCCTCTTCTCTTGCAACGCCGCGTTGTGTCGAATGCAGCTTTAAGCAACGTATTAATGAGCTAATTAACGTTGCGTTGTCTGTACTCACGTAGTAGCTACTGAAACTGAGCTCTCCCAAAAGTTTTTAATATTCACAAAAATCAGTACTGTAGGCTACTTCTTTCTCGCTTCATGGACGTCTGTATCATTATAACTTTACTTCAAAGTACCTACCTATGAGCAAAAATTCCCCAACTTCTGGGCTTGCTACTATACACGTCTTCAGAGCTTCCGGGAAAAAAGCAACGAGGTACTTTGATCTAAAGAAAAGGAGATAACATCAGTTAAAGCCTCAATCTGTGTATATTGTACCTCCAACATTACCAATTTTTACTTAGGTTGTTCCGAAATTATCTTAGAATTGCATTGCTTTGGGAAATCAAATACGTTGAAGCTGCTGGTAGCCATTTTTTTGTATAATTGTGATCTTCTCGCCAAATGTTCTTACATAAGCATGAGTGCACTACTGAATACAGGCTCTTACCGCTTTCTAGCGAGTCCAGAACTCATAAGTAAACGACGTCTTTTTTTTTTTAATGGAGACCGTACTTGCGTTAATTAAGTTGATAAGTTCTCATGTTCGTTCATTTCTCCTTAGCTGCGTGCTTGGATGTTTTTTTTTTCTACAAAACTTTGTGCTAAACTAAAACCGTTTAGCGTGGAAAACTAGTGGAGCTGATCTCGTAGCGCTTAACGGCAAGAAGTCGAGCATTTCTCCCACGCTTTACTCATGTCGAGCGTACCGTACTCTACGTTCGTTCGGGGACCATAAGAGCAGCGACACTCAAGTTGAGAAGTTAAATTAAGTTAAGTAGGCGTAGGTTAGCGCAAAGCCTCGTGTGTTGTGGAGTTGAGGGAAAGTGCGACGCTTTATTACCTCATCCTTGTAGCCAAGATTGCAAAAGCACCAAACTTTGCCCTCGCAAATTACAAAGTTAAGAGAGATGGATGCTGGTAGGAGCAGCAGTAGCGGCTCTCTCTAGTGTCTGCTTCCTTTTTATGCTTTACGCGCGCCGACTTCACGTCATGCTCTTCCTTCGTTATTGTAGTGCTGCTGCTGCTTCTTCTTCTGTATTTCATTTTGTACCATTGGTGCGTTGAGAATATGTATGTTCGTTAGGAAGAGACTGTGATGGCTTTTAACGTCGCACCAGACTGAGACACGCTCTGTTGTACAACGAGCTTTGCTTCTTCCATAGGCTATTCTCGTGCTGCTACGAAGGAACTTAGTTTTTGGTCCTGTTCATTTCTTGTTTGCGCTTGTTCTTCTCAAGCATTCGTTCATCACTTTACTTAACATAATCATATGCATGGACCTGCTTTCTTTCCCTTTTGGCATCACAGCTAGGCAGTGCTGTGAGTACGAAGGCGGAACTTGGGACTCTTGTAAATTAAGAACGACAATTGCGCTGTGGCCGTTCCATGCGAGTGCGTGCTAGCTGACTGGAGTCTGCCTGCGAGGTTTTAATTAGAATGAAATGTGACTACGGCCGCACCATGCGAGCCACGGCTCAGAACTTTCTGAGGCGTGGAGATCTTGAAAGGGTTGCGGTTTAAGATTGCAGCCGGAAGAACTACCTACTAAATAGGCCTGTTAGAGAGAGAATGAAGATAGCTCAGAAGAAAAGAATATGTCAGGCATTTCTAAAACGTTTTATAACTCATTCATTAGTTGTGAAATGGCGAAGCGAAGGTTTCAACTTTCAAGATAATTTTTTGCAGCCCTAAAGCTAAATTCTGAATGCTTGCAACAGCTTCTGAAGCGATCAAAAATTTTGCTTGGGTAATTTATGAATGCAGCACAAAAGGTTTGACATGAGGCCTCGAAACACAGCCCACGTGCTGATAATGGAACCGGTTATCCAGGTCGTATTATAGTGACGCCAAGAACATGAGTTGAGGAAAGAGTAGGCCGAAAACATGGTGATTGGACACTCATAGCATTTTCCTCTCTAGCTATAACTCAGGAGTGATTCGCTTGGTCTTCCATGTTATAGTCAAGGGTGCGGAGGTAATGTGGTGAGCCCTGTAATTATATATAAGGGTGCTTGTGATGTTTTATCTAGCTGCGAAGCACCTGATCACTAATACTGATGATGCTCTTAGTGTTACTAAAAATAATAAAAACATTTCTTGCGAATTCAATTACCATTAGCGCTATAGGGTATTATGCCGCTCCTGCCCAGCAGCACCAAAGCACCAAGCCTCCTCTCCTCTCACAGCCTCTGCTCGGGTCGGCGGCGGCTCACGCTCAAACTATTCATCTCTTTCTCTCGCATCGTTCTGCCGCCTCAGGGATTTTTAGTGACTTGCTAAACTTTTGCCTGGCAAATAAGAGGGGAAATGTCGGGCGCTTGGGAGCAGTGCAGATGTTTCTGCCCACTGCCTCCACTTGCTTTGCTGATGTTCTTCTAACGTTACGTCTTCTTGCTCCACTTGCTCTGTGCTCTTTGTGGTGCCTTAGCTGTGCTCGTCGTGTTTGTAGCTTTGCTGCTGGAGTAGTTGAAGTGGGTGCTGCTGGTCTAGTTGAAGTGGGTGCTGCTGGTCTAGTTGAAGTGGGTGCTGCTGGTCTAGTTGAAGTGGGTGCTGCTGGTCTAGTTGAAGTGGGTGCTGCTGGTCTAGTTGAAGTGGGTGCTGCCGGTCTAGTTGAAGTGGGTGCTGCTGGTCTAGTTGAAGTGGGTGCTGCTGGTGTAGTTGAAGTCGTTTGTTTTGCTGCAGTTGGCGTCGTTGAAGTGGTTGGTGCTGCTTCGTATAACTAAAGCTGTTTCTCTTACTGCTGTTGTTTAGTATTCGCACTACTGCAGTTCCCTCAACTCGCACACTATATTCTCGTGCCCATATCGCCGCGTTCCAAATGTACCGTACGGTTCTTATGAGAATTGATTTTATTGGCACTCTAAAGGGCTATGATACCAGACACTGCCGTGCAGATCGCGAAGATGCACTACGCCAAAAATATTATTTGTCACTTCTTTCCTTTTCAGTCCTCCATGTTGCGCTTTGTATTTTGATGCAAATTATCCTGAGACACCGTTTGTAATAACAGTTTTTACTTGCGGCAATCCTTAAAATTTGAGTGTCACGCATTGCCTATTCAATCTTGTTTTTGCTTAAATTACAGTTTACGCTGTGGTTAGGGAGGCTTGAACATGCATAAAAATAATAATGATTAGACACGTTTCACAATTTCAAATAGATACTGGCACATCTTGTATCAGAACGTATTATTTTATCGGAAACTTACCTTACGATTTCTGTTTCCTTGCACTTCGATATCTTATATTAGATGGACTGTACAGTGTACAGGCAAGGTCTCTTGTTTAATGGGATTTTCTGCCCAGTATCTCAGTAACTTTCCCTCATCATGCCATTTTCTGACAAACAATCGTGCGGTCGGGCAGTTACGTATGTTGCCTAGAGAATGGTCGTAACTACGCGCGTTTTTTCTTCTTCACCCACGTAAGCTACGCTCAGCATAAAAGCCGCAGCGCCGTCAAGTCTGTAGAGCAGAAACAATGATCTGATCAAAGCATACACAGAGCGCTACTGCCACCGCTCTCATGCACTGCTCAGATCTGGCCGAGTGGCACCGACCTAATCTCATGAGCAAACTTGGGCGATTTCACGCCGGCCTGGAGCTCATTGGGGCAACTTGTGAAGCTGCTGCAGCGCTGCTCCCACTCGGGGTCTTTTCAACGTTCTTCTTCTCTGGTGTTCCCGCCACTCGCCTCAACTTTGCCCATTGTAAGCCGCTTCATTATCTCTTCGCTAAATTGAGTGAGGTTTGCTCTCTGTGTGTCCAACCCAAGTCCAGCCATCCGCATTTCTTTTTTAGTATTGTTTGAAAGCGAGTGTGACATATGCGAGTGCTTCGTCATGTTTTCGCTTTCACTTGCGTTTTTCCTCGGCTGTTTTCAGAAGCTGATCGACGTCTATTTGAGCTTAATTGCATAGAATTATATTAAGTAGAAGTAAGAGTGAGCGCAAAAGTTCACCATGAAACTGAAGCGGATCCAAAAGTGGCAGTATACTGATGTAACCATGCTTTCAACGTATGCCCTAGGGATTTTGTTGTCGCATTAGAACGTCGGTCATTTTTTCTGATCGCCGGGTGTCGTTAGGTGCTCGAAAACAAATCTTGCCAGTACCTGTCATTGATTTGGTGTAATGATTATTCTTGGAAAGCTTCGCTGTGTCCCCTTCGTCGACATCATTGTCACTTTATGCAGGTGCGCATCAACAGAACCGAACCCCATGCCCAGGTAGTTATCGAGCGTCCGTTTCCTGGGTCCCCCCGTGTGTGGTCGCGTATCGTCCGTCCACTCACTTCCAGGAGCAACAGTTAGGCGTCCAATTTTTCGTGGAAGTTCGTGTTTTTCATAGGCACTGTCGCAATTCTGCCAGCTCCTCATATTACATTTTTGCCCATTCCCCAAGAGTCGACACGCGACTTTGGACGACGCTCGAGGTCTTTGGTGGGCCACTCTTGCTACATTGCTGGGAGCGTTCCATCGGAAATTCCTGACAGCATATGAGGGACGCCGGAGGTTGCTGTGACATGGTGCTTTTGGCTTCCCTGGAGGCTGCCGCTGCTCTCGCCCATTCTTGCATGCGTTTGCTTGCATTTTGAGGAGGAGGATTTGTTGGCTTATGGAGAAGGGTGATGCACATCGCCTTCTGTCTGGCTTGCCTTCCTAAGTGCAAGAGGTCGTGGAGGTGGGTCTTGGTTCTCCGCGCTTCACTTAGGGTAGGTATGTGTTACGTAATACCTACTTGGGTTTTTGTTAACCAGATCAATAGTCTGTTTTCGCGTGGGAAAAGGATGCATTGATTGAAACGTCCTCTGTTAAGATCGTTGGATGTTGTAGCGTTAAGTTACCTATCCTCTTAGTTCCTATAACGACTGTTATGGATGTACTCAACCAAATAATTCATGATAGTCCTTTCAGGATCCGGAACTTTTCTGTGTGTAGCGTGCCATGCCGCGCCACACGCCGCCATAGCAATCCTACCAATTGCAGCGCTGCTGTTTGAAACGTTAGCTAACGCAACCGTCTATTCGCTTCTAGCTCTCTGAACTGTAGGTATATCTGCTGGATGAAGCTATGCATGTAAAGAGTCTGTCGTTTATGGGCAATGAGTTTGTGATCAACTCACTGATTGCCTGTGTATTGCAGTGCGTCGTATTGTGAAATTGTAGTTACATATTGTTTACCGGATACCTTCGGATGAAGTGCGAAGGATCGTGTAATGTTTCAGTTTATGAATGATAGCTCTTTCTTTCAACTTCATTAAGTTTTTTTAATTCCATGGTAAATTGCTAACTTGCGTCGTTTAGAATTTTGTTAGGTATAGATTGTACGGGATAACTCTTAGTAGTGAAGCGGATTTTTCTCTGATGCTGTATTCTGTTAGCCTATCTGCGTCTTCTGTAGCTGCAATGGCCGGAGGCTGTGGTAATAAGGTTTTCTCTTCTATTACGTAAGCAGTCTAGTCTATTTTGTAAAGGCAGCTCCGGCTGTCATTTTCTGGCGTCTACATTTCGTATATTTTTTCAGCCTGTAACTTACTCTTTCAAGTACTCAAGTAGCAACAACAACAAATTATTCAATAATTATTCATCCGTGCGCCTGGTGGATATTTACCCGGCGCAGGCAGACGAATTAATTGAAGAAAACTCGCGGTCTCGGACAAAGTGTTCATTTGCTTGGTAAATATTTGATGTGCGGCACTGAGCTATGCGGCGGACTTACACGATTCCTAAGATGTTTGGCTGTCGCAGGGACGGACGGACGGAGGGGAAAATTGTGCGACCTGCTCACTTGGGAGACTTGAAAGAGTGACAACAGCACGAGAGAAAGAGGGAGGCAGAGCGAGAGAGGAGTGAGAGAGAGAGAGAGAGAGAGAGAGGGGAGAGCGGTCGCCAATATTGATTCGAGCGTCCCACTCCTGTGAACCGCACGCGCGCCTCACCAGTTTGTGTGCGCTTACCCAAATTACGCCCGCCTGCTGTGGTGGCTCTTGGAGGTCTACAGTTGCTGCCTGTGGTGGTGGTGCTGCTGCTGCTGCGCCTGGGTCTCCTGGACTGCCTATGCACATCTCGTGTGCATTTGCCTCCGCACAGTACCTGCCATATTTCGTCTTTGCAACTCTGTTGCTTTTGCTCATCTTTGCTGCCGCACTCACTGCCGTGGTGCGTCTGTGCATCTCCTCTCTGGGAATGGGCCTGTCTGTCCGTCTACTGCCGGCTATTAAATTAACTGATCATCATTGCTGCCTCACTCGCTGTCATGTTACCTCTGAACGTCTCTTGTGTTTCTCTGTGCTTCAGGTTTGTTTATTCTACCCTTACGCTACTGCGCGTTTGCTCTGCGCTGCCGCCCCATGTCATTGTGTCGTCGTCCCTGCTGTTCTCACGCTGTCCCCCTTATGTGTGCTGCTCGTGCATGCCTCTGTCATCCATGTGTTGCTTCTCTTTCGTCTCGAGGCTGTTGTGGGACTACGTACGGATACCTGCAGAGCCTGTTGATGCTACCACGCTTCTTGTTGTTGCTGATCGTGACATTCTTGTTGCGTCTTGTTTCGCTAGTTTTCTTTATTATCGAGGTTTGTGCTGCAAAACGATGCCTGCGTAGTTCAGTTGTGCTTGCTAATACCGTTTAAGCCCTGAGTGCTACTGAAGACCATCGCTTCACGATCTGGCTGCTAACCTCATTATACACGTTCGTTATTTTTTCTTTTTGTCTTGGAAAATCTCTGTGAACGATGTTCCCATATAGAAACCGCGGGTGTTATAATGACTTCAGATTTGGTGTCGCGCGGAAGGAGCTGTCAGCGGTGCAAAGTTCGTGCCAATTCCGCACACACATCAGTTTTCTCACAGTCATACCAATTATTTTAATTAATGCCGGGTTCGATTTAATTTCAGCATGGATTCGAGTCGTATGCACAGGACCAGTGGTGATCTGAGATGTGCAAGGGTGCTTAAGTCGGATTCGGAGAGACGGTAGACGTCTCGCATAATTAGGGGCTAGGGTTTGGAGTCGAAAACTTGGTTTTTCTAAGAGTCGTAGCAGTAAAGGGGTCCTATTTTGTTGAGAACAGGAGCCGGACTCCGCAACCCTTGTAATAGTTAACTATCTGTTGGTGACCTATTTAGGCTGCATGAAAAACATTAACTGCAGAGCACTGTTGGTTCTGCTGAGTTGCAGGAAGCATGAGTTGGCGACTAACTAAAATTGGAAGTCTGGCACCGCGTCACGTAAGCCGTAATATTTTCAAGTGTCCTACTTTGACGGTGGAGGGCATTGAAAGCGAGCAGCAGCGTACCATGCCTGTATGACTTTCGTGCTCGAGGTCCCGAGTTCTAGTGACAAGCCTGGCAAGAGCTTTTGCTGCGTCCGGAGTGCTGAGTCGGCAATTGTTTGGCATGCGCAGCTGGGTGGGGGCACCTGCCTGACCAGGAATGGGAGGGTGGGGGGGGGGGATTCAGGTCGTTGAGCCTTCCGTTTCGGCGTCATAGTTCTTAGCGAGCCGTGGTCGGCTGCGGCTTTAGTTAATCCCCTGGGGCCAGTTGGCCTATACCTGCAACACGAACCAGTGTGTGGGTTTCCCAGGGGAGGATACAGTCAAAGTTGACTTTACCTTTACGTAGATACATGTTACATTCTAGGTATAGCTAGTTACAGAAAGGTGGCTACAGTACCGTATGGGTAACTAGCAGGCTTTCAGATTTGGAGTCGGTAGGCGTAGGACAGTTTTGTAGGCCAGAAGTCTGAGTTGGAAGTGGATTAAAATTAGGAGTCGTGTTCGATAAAAACAGCCCAGTTTTGTTAAGAAAGAAGTCGGAGTCCGTACGAGTCTCCTTTTTGTCGTCCAAGGTGTCGGAGTCGAAAACGACTTGCATTCAGGATTTCCTCCATCCAATTCCACAACCCTAGTAGGTACTTGTGTGCTAAATATTCATTCCAAGTGCTGATAATTGCGACCATTGCACAAAGTGTTTTTGCCCTGCAATGAAGCTGTACTGTTTTGGGAAGCTTGCAGCCGTGTGTAATTATGAAGATATCTTGAATGTATCTGTCACTTTTTCTTATGTGTCAAATTCCAGTCATGTTCAATGGTTCACTTTGTCTAGTCTATTTGGGAAAGCTTTTAGGCTACCTCTCTCACCCTTATTCTGTGTCATATATGTTTATATTGGCATATAGCATATACACAAAAATTACATAGGTTACTCCATTTTAGTCCCAGTATCTGTATGGCAATGGAGTAGCTCCGTCCCACTATTCCAGTCCCCACAACTGCAGCAGTACGGTATGCAGGGGAGCAGCTCCGTAACTCCCACCGCCCGTTTCTATGGTCAGGTCATTCTGTGCCCTGAAGAAGTGGCAGCCAATATCAAAAGGGCGGCGCATTTTAGCGCTCTTGCCTCCGTTTAATGGCTGATGTTTACACCGAGAGTAAACTAAGCCCGGCCTCTCGTGCCGCTACTTTGCCGCACTCTCAATGAGGCTTTTACCGTGAAATTGCCTCTTTCATATTTGCGAGCGTTGCTGGCGCACTCGTTCTCTTTATGTCGCTTCCAGTGGAGCTGGAGCTTGTGTGTGTGTGTGTGTGTGTGTGTAAGCGCACTAGTCATTTTATGCCTGATTATAATTCAGCTCATATCCTGCACAGTCAACTGTTTTACTGTCTACACTTGCTCATTTTTAATTCCATTGCTAATCAGGAATGAATAACGGAAAAATTTCTTATATTTAAGACTTTGATCCAGGATCCAGCAGTGAACAAGTTTAAAAATGTACCTACTTACACACTTTCTTTCTCCAAGGCAACCTCCTCGTCGCCTGTGGGTATTTCACTCGAACCCAATCGGAAATTTATATGCATTTATCGGCTCCCTAAATTTATATGTATATGCATTTATCGGCTCCCTAAATTTATATGTATAGGTATGCATTTATGGGCTCTCTAAATTTATATGTATATGCATTTATCGGCTCCCTAAATTTATATGTATATGCATTTATTGGCTCCCTAAATTTATATGTATAGGTATGCATTTATGGGCTCCCTAAATTTATATGTATATGCATTTATCGGCTTCCTAAATTTATATGTATATGCATTTATCGGCCCCCCTAGCCCTCAGGGGCATATTGTGGCGGGCCCTTTCCCTGCCACAATATGTTTGGGCATCACGCACCCAAGGGTCCCGAGTGCCTTCTCCGCAGGGGATGTAGCATCTGGCCGCAGTTCC
>LQNS02000141.1:32190168-32203572 GCA_001587735.2 Parhyale hawaiensis | reverse complement strand
TAAAACGCGCCCTAGTTGGCGCACGAGCCTGTGGTTAAACACAGGAATAGTTCGGCGCGATATAGGCAGTGTGCCACTGAAGCGCTAGTAAAAACTTCTACTACTACTACATTATCGGCCCCCTAGGATTAAATAGCGAAAAGGTACCGTATCGGATAAATACCTATAAATTTGCGATGGTGAAAGCTCGCCAGTGTCCGCCATGGGAGACACTTCAACCTGTGTAATTCCTACGAGAAATAGTCTTCAATTTGGGCAATTAAGGACCAAACCTCAAATAACTGAGGAACCCTCGTATGCCATTAGCTTTTGTCTTCTTATTGAGCGCTGTCGTATTTTTTATTTATTTTGTAATTTGTGTGCACAGCCTTTGTCTCGATGGAGTTGAAATTATAAATAGTTATCTTGAACTTTTTATTTTTATATCTAGCGTCCTATTTTCAGAACCATGTAAACGATGCTATTCATAGGAGCAGCAAAATTATATTTGTCATAGGACTATATCGGTCGATACCTACTCATAGATAGCTACATGAAATTTCCTTCCCAGTGGTTGCGTGCACCATGGAGATTGGTTCTCCCATTATTCCTCAGCTACGACGCGACGTGGGGCAACTGCCTACAAGAGAGAAAACCTCGCTATGCGCATGCTGTGTGTATTGCGTACATAACACCACCCAGATCTCGTCCGAAATGCTGCAAACTAGTGATTCACTTCCCAGCTCAAAACTCTCAAGACCGAGAAGTTACCCCTCCATTCTCTTTCTGTTGGTCGAGGTGTGCTCTTATGCCATGGCTTAGTTAAAGGACGTAGTTTATTTTCTAAGGAGAAATTACTCGCTAAGCCGACCAATAGAAGAGCTTCATTTCCGTTACGCTAATGATGTCACGTTTGTCCATGACAAGCGATGGCTTTGATTGGATGCGCGCTTCATGTCCAACGATCACGTGAGCAGTATAAGCGCGCTGTTATTGGTTCATCATAACTTCATTGCTCAAGACTCCACTTTGGTGACACAGATGTAATAAAAAAAAAAGACTGGTTTGAAAGTACTTATAGCATATGCTCTCCAAATATCTACATTTCGTCCCTTGTTGGTGATGGGTTGAGACGGAACTCACCTCTTCGAATAGTTTGGGCTCTCACGACCTCATTGAAGATCGCTCGTGTCGATCTTATCTCCCCCATACAAAACTTCGGCGCCTGTCTTCTGGTCTGCCGCGCCATGCTCCATTGTGAGACAATTTCCCAGCGGACGGACACTTCCAGGCCAGTTCTCACGATACTTGTAGCCTCTCCCTCCCTTTGTCCACTTTTCCTACTAACTTTTGTGCTGTTTTCTTCGAGTGATTTGTGTAGCCTATTCTTCTTGTTATTTAAACCTTTCGCTACCAAGTGCTTAATGAACCTGTTTTCCCTTTCTCGCTGAAAATACTTCTTTGCTGTTTGATAGCTCGCTTGCAACCAGGGGCCGAACTACCAAAAACTACACGTTTCCGCTAATCAGTACCGCTACGATATGCCGTTTGCTCAGTGAGCCTGTGCCCTGTGGGTTATATCTACTCTCATTCGTAGTCTATCTTGATTTAGATGTGGTATTAATTCCAAGAATTAAAAAAATCCAAACGAAAACTATCTCTCAGTCTGACATCCTGAGGTTTTCACGACGTTAGCAATATCTTGACCAGATGTACGGAGTCAACATACCTATATTGGGCTTTCTATTGGTTCTACTGAAGCTAAAATTTCCTCTAGATTGCAAGTAACAGCCATCCTGCATGCTCCTTAATGCACCGTTGCCAGCCTGTTCGTGTCCTCACACCGTCACAGGAAGCGTCTTCGCCCCCAACTTTGGAGCACAATGTTGCCACAAGTTTGTCCTTTGCTCTATCCATAAAGGCTGATTGATAGCGGTGCTCAAGCGTCTTTCCATGAGCGATAGCAATAAGTCCCACTCAATAGACGCGTAGCTGAGGCAGCTTTTGCTATATTACCCACCAGGGCTTGTGCGCACCCAGCGAGTCACGTTCAATCAGCGGGAGTGCATGTGAACGTTTTTGTAGCGTCGCTTTTGCGTGTCTGTTGGGCCGAGGAAGAAGAAGAAGAAGAAGAAGAAGAGCATAGCTAAGCCGAGCATTTCCTTCGAGGAGTCGCGACTCTAAAGCTCATTCTTTGGCCCCATTTCTATCAATTTGGCTGGTGTTTGTCAGGTCTGTCCTAAAGTATTGTTTAAAGTATTTTCTGGGTGTTTGGCCGGGCGCTTGTTTTATGGCGGTGCTGCGAGAGCCATTGTTTGTCCAGGATTTCCCTGAGGCATCGTTCTTTGTGATGCTGGAGCGAGAAAGCGATGAGATGTTCATGTCTCGACTCTTTCTGCCCTGATCTAGGTGTCTGGACTGGACTTTTGTTCCATTGGTAAATAATCTGTGGCTCATCTATAACTCAACGTGTTACGGTGTCAAGTGCAATTCTCTGCTATTTTTTTAATTAAAAGTTAGGTACGGTGCAATGGCAGTGTTGTTAGTTACTGATTTATTTTGAAAATTGTATTTTGAAGATTGTTGGGCAAAACATGTGCAGTCTGGAAGTGTCAAGTCCAGTACAGTAGAAACTCTTGTGTTAGTGTAGGTATATCTATAACAGATATACTGAGATATTCCAGTTCTGTAACTTCTGGAATACATACACTTAGCGGTGACGAGTACTCGACGTAGTCATGAATTAGGGGGCTAACTTCACCTACAGTGCCTTTTGAGTTCTATACCTGGCCATTGAAACACCCATGCCTGCTCCACTTACGTCTTCACTGAACGTTGTGTGTCACTCTCGTCGTCTACCAGCTACTCTGTGCCTCTCCAATTCTCCACTGGCCATGCTGTGCCCCTCCGATCCTCCGCTGGCCATGCTGTGCCCCTTCAATCCTTCATTGGTCATGCTGTGCCCCTCCAATCCTCCACTGGCCATGCTGTGCCTTTTCAATCCTTCATTGGTCATGCTGTGCCCCTACAATCCTCCACTGGCCATGCTGTGCTCCTTCAATCCTTCATTGGTCATGCTGTGCCCCTTCAATCCTTCATTGGTCATGCTGTGCCCCATTTAATCCTTCATTGGTCATGCTGTGCCTCTCTAATCCTCCACTGGCCATGCTGTGCCCCTTCAATCCTTCATTGGTCATGCTGTGCCCCTCCAATCCTCCATTGGCCATGCTGTGCCCCTCCAGTCCTTCAGTAACCACCCTATGCCACCTCTCTCAAGCAGAACTCCCAGTGGGCATCGCCCCTTCCCTTGCCGCCGCAGCAAGTGGAAGGATTAAGAGCTGCTCCAGATTTAATGACACTCAGCAGCGTCTGATGGCCCGGAATTTAGCTAATCAGATTGTCAGAGGCGAGCGAGATTAACACGCCATTATAGAGCAGGATGATGCTGCTGCTGTATGGTTGTGCCATCACTCCAGTCGTCGCTCGGTATTACAATGAACTGACGCAGATACCTAATGATATTTGTGCGAGTCGAAGTAGTCTTGTACTTTATGCCTCATTACCGGTGTGGTATGCAGTATTTTGGTGCCCTACAGCATGTATTTGTTTCTCTTTCTGGTGTCTCCTATCTGCTTTTTGAGATTTTCTGCTGTTTTTTTTATTTTCTGTGCCAGATTTTGTTGCTGATGACTTGGTCTTGTTCATTGCCATTTGTTTTGCTACGGTTGTATTTAGTTACTAGTGTGCCCGCGCTGTCATAAAATGACAGCGAATAATTTGTGTTGATCCTTCTTTAATAACCATGCTTTCCTTTATACAATTGCCAACTTTAAAGATCATCCAGATGAGGGTTCACGGTGTCCTTATTACCCTAATTACTGAGCATCAAGACTCTTATTTTCTGGCATGAAAGTAATGCATTGCTTCTGCAGTCAGTTCAGCAACACTGAAAAGAATTGATTCGATTTGGTATCATAGATACCCAAGTGTGTCATATTTGCCCGATATTCTTTTGGTTATGGAAAGATGCTTCGTCGACCATTGCATCAAAGTTGGAAGAATAGCTGATGCAACAAAATCATCTGTGGGAAGAAACTACGAATCAAGATGCATGACAGTGCCAGTGGAACCTTCTGATACCTTCAATGCTGAGATTTCAACTTCGGCAATGCAAGAAGTCCATTTAGACTTGAGGTCGCCCAGTACTTTGCCATAGATTGGATGTATGGAGAAGGGAATACTCGCACGAATCGGACTAAGCCTGCGATATCTTAAATTTAAATTTCAACTGTCCCTAATTAAGATACGTTTGCCATCTTCTGCAACCCGGCCTATTTTCTACTTATTAGTTTTCAATGGAGCTTGAGAGGATGACCAGAGCCTCCAACCTGGGCTAATTTCCGCCTATCTCTTTGGCTAAAGCGTGACAGAAAATTCATAAACAAACATATAAATACACTTCGGTCTTTATCATGTTGTAGATGCTAGTTATTGTCTTTTTTCTACTCAGTTTCTTATCATTATATCCATGACTACAAATAAACATATAGTGTATCATGCACTGCTGGCTTTTTATATAGTTTCCTGTTGTCGATTGTCTTGGATGCCACAGGAAAAAAAAAACTTCAGAGTCAACGCCTGTATCATATATAAACTACTTGACATGCAAACAGTAGCCAAAAGAAACTGCATGTCTTGACGTTTTTATTACGCATAACGGGCATCTGTAGCGTACCTACCTACTACTAGTCTATTTGCTCGTCTCTGCCAATGCCGCTATAAACATTTCAGCAAAATCTGTAGTTTAAAAATTTTTAATTTACTGTCGTGCAGCTTTCAAAAAGAGGTCAAGTGTTGTCTTTCTCGACAGAGTGATCATGGCGAGCTCTTGTTCTTGTATCCCATATCATACGTGAGAAAATATCCTTCCATGCGGGTTTTGTTTCACGTTATTTGCGGTTCGTTCTACACCTTCTACTAGTTAGTCTGTGTCACCGGCTGTATCAGTATTAATATGCAATTCAACAAGGGAGCTTTTTCTTTATCCATTTGTTAGTCTAATTCTTTAAAACAGGCCGAAAATGCAATTTTGTGACCGTATGATGATATTCAGTATAAGGTCGAGACGTTGTGCTAAATTCTAATTCTATGTTCTGCTGGTGATTCTTGCAATGGTAAAAATTATTCCCCCCTCCCCCAGGGGGCCACTGTAGGTTACCTCAGCCATTAGCTACGGTAGGCCTTCGGGACGTCTCTCTTTCGTGCCCACTTTGCTTCTTTCCCGATATCATACTCCTACCTACTTGCTCATGCTTTATTCTGTTCTTCCTCTTCTTTTCCGACTTGCTGTTCCCATGCGCATTGATCCTGTGTGGGAACACATTCGTGCATAGGTTTCCAGTTTCTTTTGGCATACTATATGTCCCTTGCTCTTTCCTGTGATATCGTTCTACTCTGAAACGGAGGTTTAAACTCCCTAACTATAATAATAATAATAATAAAAATTATTCCCATTTTTTAAAGAATTTGTCAAATTGAGTCGTCGAAAGGAAAGGATGAGAAACAAAGCTTTTAACCTATAAGGACCAACTGAAATATCCGTTCCTCGTTACAATATATGAAGCGTCGTTTAGGAAGGACCGTGGTTGTTACAGTGTTAAAGTGAATTGTTACGTGAGTACGGCCATTGAATAAAAATAAAATGTATATACAAAACACTATACCAGGCATCTCTACAGGAAAGAATAAAGAAAGGATTTTACTTGAATTATGTTATGCAAGTATATATTTGTCCGCAGTGAAGACTGCTTGCTATCTGAGCATCAGGTGAGGTGTATTGAAGCAGTAACGAGCGCCACACAGGTGTTCCTGGTGCCAGTACGCAGGTGTGTACACAGGTGCACTCCATTTCTGTGTGCATTAGGTACCACCGCAATCCCACAGCGGGCGATCATCTGCCCGCCGATCACCTTCGCTAGCAAATACGGTTGCAGAGTCGGAGTCGTAAGGAGTCGGACATTTTGGGGGCTAGGCGGCTAGCGGTAGGAGTCGAAATTAGCTTGTACCGGGAGTCAGAGTTGATCTGTCTAATTTTGCAGCCTTTCTAGCGAGTGCTTGCATAGCCTTTCGCATCAAGTACAAACTTTGTCCCTATCATTCCTTTTTCTCAATATCAACAACAGTGATTTCATAGCCTTATCCTATCACAACTTCTCTATGGATGCCAGGGGTCGCTTCGAACCCCTAAACTTTGCAGACACAATCTTAGCCTCGTAAAAGCTTAAGTTCATACTGTAATATTGTTATTTCAGTTTTGCCTTTCAGAAAATTCTTACAAACCTTTGGCTTGGGCCTGTTTCACAAGCGTGATGAGGTTCATGCCTCCCCCTCCCTTCCCCCACCTGGGGCATCGCTTATCTAAAGTGTGTTGCTAAGAAAATGGTGTTTTCAGTTTCTCATTTGTATTACTACGCACTTCTTGGTAGCTAAATATTTTATTTTTAGCAGTATAAGTGTGTCTTTAGCCTTCTCATGCGTAATTGGATTGCGATTACCACCCCTGAAATTGATCTACAGTGGCGAATAGAATGCTCACGATTGGAGCTTCTTCAAGTTAAAGCCAAGTGATGTAGATAGGTATTCTCTATGGGTAGTGTGCAATTTGAAGACAAGTAGCTAATTGCTTTGTTTATTGTTCTAACTATGACATCTGCTGCCTTTTCAGTATAGTATGAAATTAAGCACCAGCTCCAGGCCCACAGGACCGCCAATATTGTACGGTGTATCATATTTAAAAAAATGCTCTCAGATGTCTTTGCTCTCGACCGCTCCTAAAAAAAAAGTTCATCATGCCAATATGCTCTAGAGTGTAAGTACCTATAGATAGATTCTGCCTTCAGGCGCAGAGAATAGTGCAGGGATCCGGCGTCAAAACCCTCCTTTACGCCAGCCACTGCTTCGTGACCGCTGTTTGGGAAACGTAATCGTTCCCTAGCTACGTACTTCCGTCGTTGTAGCACGTTAGCTACTAGAAAGCAAGTTTGCTTGTATTTCGGACGCAATATGTAAAATATTTTAAATCGTGTTAAACCCGCCGAGTATTTTTGAGACATTGTTATCGCACTGTTAATCTTCAAATTTTCACACCGCATGCTGATAAACCAGCCTCAGTGAGGGAACGTCCCTCTGGTTTTACACCTTAGGCAAGAGCTGGAAGACGTTACGTTGTGCGGTCACCGCACTCGCTTGTGTGGGCCTCCTGAGTTCTGCGTACTAAAAGTTAAGTCGAGTCCAGGTAACATCATGTGCCACAGTTGACCCTTATAGGGCCAACATAATATCTGAACGACATGCCAGGCAAAGCTGTTTGCAGGAAACACCGACGTGTTATTTGATCTCTATGCGTAGAGGATAGAGCGCAGGTGATGGACCTCACAAGCGGCGACACGGACACACTCAGCGAGGGCGCACTGCCCCCCGCTCGTGTGCAGCAATGCATGAGCCGTGCGGTGCCCCTTTAACGTAGCGCCCAGCCAACAACTGTGATCTGCTCCTCTCACTCCCCACACACACACGCGCCGGCATAATTGCCGAGCTCGTATCGAGTAGTCTGCCTAACACCAGATTAGCCTAATAAAGCGTCCGTAAAAACATTGCAATACTCGCCCCAATTATTGGAGCCAGGCGCGCACCGCAGCGACAAGCGCAGCATTGAACTGAGGCCGTTTCCAGCCTGGGACGCGATGAAATTTGTTAGCACGGTTTTGACAGTGGCAAATTGACCTGGCTGCCGTCCGTCCATGGAGTGAGCTACAAACAGTGCTATTCCTACCACAAATCGAAATGGTATTTAGGCGTTCTAGGTTTAATAGAAAGCGAGTACAAGGTATGTGTGTAAGAAGCTGGCGTAATGTTATTATAAAGTTGCTGTAGAAAAGCCGAAGGAGGCATTTGTAAAGTGAATTTGCGTTAGTTGGATTTCCGGCAGTGTAAGAACTCTCTGGACTGTTTTCGGGAACAATCGCGTGAAATCTATCCGTTTTCCATAATCACTCCCTCCCCCGTTAAAATTTTAGTTAGCTGAAAAGAACAACAACAACGGTAGCGTGCCACTAAGTTAGCAGGCGGTGGATGACTGGTCTTATAAAAGAACACGGAAATCTGTATATAGGGTATAGCTATTTATTAACGTTAAGGGCGACTCGCCAGTGAACAGAAGATACTCAATAAGTACTTGCAAACAGCCTTAGCTTGTCGTCGAAAACTGTCTGGGGAACCCTATTGTCTTGAAATATAAGTTCACTTCGTCCGTTAGTACGTTAACCATTGTGTTCAGTACTATCTATACTCATTGCCCGTTTCTGCAATGCCGTACAGCCTGAACTGCCGATAAGTTTCTTCCCCCCTCCACGTTTGACTTACTTCGCTGAAGAATGGTGTCTCCCTCGCACCCCAGTTTGATGTAAGAAACACTGCTCTAATGAGATAAGTTTCTCTCTTGTTGCAATCGAGGAGCTTCTTCCGATAACTTCGGAGCAAGTTTGTCATTTTTTTCTCTTTTAGCTCTTCGCCCTCTACCACGTAAGGAAAGTTTCCTTCCTTGAGTGCTCACTCTGTGTGTCCGTTGGTAAAACGGCTTTCTTTAACGGACACTCGGGATTGATGATAAGGAATATTTCTCCCTATACTGAGTGTCCATGTAGCGGTTGGGTAAACCGTTTCCCTCACTTAGTTGTATCACTCTGAGTGAAAATAGAGGCACGCTTCGTCATTCTGAGTGTGCCGGACGCACAGGCACCAAAGTCGCCTCGCGCTATGTACGTTCGCAACTATTCTGTGTACGTACATCGCTGTGCGTGGTGCGTTCAAGGTACTGCTGTGTGTCATTGACACAAGTCGCTCTATCGCAGATTAGTTTAGGTTAGGTCGTGCTTATGGTAGTGCTTTTAGTGGTCGTGGCGTGGCAAGAAAGCTTACTTGAACGCACTATCGTCGTTCACGACGATTTTGCGTTCACGTAAGCTTTCCTGCGCGCGCCACCACTAAAATAAACTCTACCTAGGCTAACCTAACCTAACCTTACCTTACCTAACCTAACCCAACCTAACCATTCTAACCTTATCTAACGTTACCTAACGTTACCCAACGTTACCTAACCTAACTTACTTAATCAGCGATACAGCGAGCAGCGCGGCGCACCAACTTGAACGCCGCTCACACGCACACGATCTGCGTACACAAATCGTCGCGAACGACGATAGCGTGTACCGGACAGGGGTGCACCGTTCCCTCCAGTAATGGGGAAAACTGTTCTTCCTTCTTTCTCGTTTCCCCGTGTTGATGTTCTGTAACCCTGATTCCTCTCGGCGTACTTAAATTACGGAGTACTCGGAGGCTAGGAAGGTTTTCGCTTGGAATTTGTAATTTCATGGCTCATCATCGGCAATGACAAGGTTTCCACGCGAACTCTCCTCTTCCCTGGTTTCTCTGAGAATTTCAACTAATTTCCTCCTAAAATTCTCGCGCTTCCCCTGCGAAATAGGCTACACTCTACCGAGCAGAAGCTTTTTGTTGCAGTCTCTCTGTGATGATTTTTGCAAAGAGTTAGATACAATAAGAATGCGCGGATGTTTCGATCAAATTTTATCTCGGGTGGACCTCTTCTTAGGCTCCCCTCCAAGCGCCAAGTTTGGTTCGGTACCTACCACATGAAGTTCATCATGTCATGAGAAATACTAGGTACCGTTGTTGGCTGTCTTTACTACATATAGTTCAGCAGGAGTCCTACCTAGCTGCAAAAACCTACAGGACTTCACGTTGTTTCGTGCCTTCTCACCGACTGTGTGTATGTGTGTGTCACATTAGCTATATGCGCTGCTGCTGGTGGTGGTGTATTTCTGCCTCGTTGCAGATAGGAAGCAGCGCGTGGAGTTAATGTTCCCCTACCGCCGCCCTCTTGTCATAGTTTGCCCTAACAATTTTGCGCCTCGCCAGCCGCTCTCAGCCGTTGCCTCCGCTAACTTACAAGTCTGCGCCTCTCCTGCAAAAGTTGATCTCTCATTTGCATTCATTTGCGAGACGGTTAAGTTGATTAAACTGGCGGCGGTGTTGGTGCTTTGTGGTGGTGAGGCTGATGTTTGTCTTGTGTGTGCTGGTGGTGGTAGCAGGAAAATGTTCTTACTTTCCACGTAACGTAGGTTAGGGTAGCCTGGGTTGATGTTTATGTCTTATCACCGTGTGTTTTGGTAGTAGCAGAAAGATGCAGTGAAAGGCGATGGCGGCCGGGCTAGTGTTTCATTTTTGATGTGCTGTTGCAGTGGCAGAAGCAAAAATAAGACGAAAAAGTGCAGTGTATTGTGCACATGTAGTGATTCACGGTAGCTGTTGGTTAATTCTTCTCACATGATGAAATGTTGCACTAGCGTCCCAAATAGTGGCCGTACGCCCCTGTGCGGTTCTTGTTTTGATACTGGTAAATGCTTCGTTCTGGACGTGTTGCTCACGCTTCGCGGTGAAGTGGGGCTGGGCATCGTTTTGCGAGCGACTGCGTTCCTCTGGGCATTGCTCAACTTCAGTAAATAATTCAGCGTGTATATATGCTAATAGATTGACTAACATGCCTGTGATATTTGCATTGAGCCGCTTCGTGACCGAGAGCATACATAGTTGAAGCGGTGCGATAGGCAAGATTACGGTCGATGTGTTTTATGCATTACTGTTATCTATATTTACATTTTACACGGCATGTAGCTACTTTCTTAACCTTAAATGCCTGCCTATGAAGCATTCATGATCGATAACTTGCCAACGCTTTTGCCACTCTGTGTACGTGGCGTTTTCCATCCTGTCAGTATTTTCCTCGCATTTCTTTAGGTTTGAGCCACAGCGCTCCAGGCGATGCTTCTCACATTGCTGTGACCGGTTCCCCCTGCCTGAGCTTATTTTCCTATTTTGTGGCGCTCGCGTGTTGCCGCGCTGACGTCTCTGTACCGTCTTGCAAAAGTGTCGCCTGCTTTTGCCTGCCTGCACCGGCCGCTGCCTGCCTGCCTGCTCTCTACTCCTGCTCTAAAGAACTTCTTCAGTTCCCCTTCACGGGCTCCTAATGAATGGACAAAATCCTGCCGCTAATGAGGAGGGTTGCCAGGTGCGCAGCGGCCTGGGCTTGTGAGCCTAATTGTATTTGTGTTGAGAGTCACAGTTGGTACGTGCTGATTTAATTACAAGATTCGCTGAGCAGGCGACCAGTGATGGAAGTGTGGCGCTGATTCACTTTTGTATGCTGTATACCGAGGGTCGCAGTTGTGCGTTACCAACTTCATTTTATGTACCGTAAACAGCAGGTGACAGACTTACAGTTGTCATTTACCGATTTAATTTTGTGTTCGATGAATAGAGCATTACAGTTTGCGTTGCTGATCTAGCAATACCTGTATTTTGTGAATCGACCACAGATGTGCGTTGCTGCGTAATAGGTACGCATGCTATCGAGCATCACTGGCGCAATGCACGGTTAGCACACCTGTGGTTTTTGCTTTTGTTGCTGAAGGGCCGCATCGTCTGTTCTGTCTATGGTTTCGTATGATAAACCTCGTCCACCTTATTGGACGTCGAGAATTTATCGTTAATTTGTTGAGAAAAACTTACTGAAATGGAGGTAGCTACAGCAGCGCTTGCAATCACGATTAGCTGGTAGGTAACTAGTATATAATATGACCTGTGTGCTTATGTTTTCTACACGTAGCTATAGCAGAAGAGCAAATAGCTAACTTAATATGTTCCTAAAGCGCTTATTGTTTTGAATGGACAAAAGCTATATCACCATATATTCGCAAAGAGTTGCTTCCCCGACACTTCGCTCTCCATTTATTTTTCATTATTTTAAAAAAATATATAGCTATGCTGCTCCTCACGTTAGCAGTTCATTAGGCACTTTTATATACGTGTTGCATCTCCTGCAGGTGTGTTCCTGAATTTTCTATCTTTGCAGTCACCGTTTTCAACGACGGTCCTCCATCACAATATTCCCGCGCAACTCAGGAACCGTGGAGTTATGTCATTTGCGTAGTACTTAGCGCAGTGTCACTTGGAGCGCCCCGACACGTAAGCTGCTGAGCACAATACGATGGTATGACACACCAAGGGGGCTCGTAAGGAGCTACGCAAGAGGTCATACATCAGCGCCGCCTGCACTAATGTATCCATTTGTATTCTGTCCTGTCCCTTGGCCCGGCCTTTGAAGATCTCCCTCCTCTTCCTTCCTCCACCTCCTCCTCCTCCAGCCTCTCGAGGAGCTCTTCTTCCCTCTCGCTCCTTCCGCTTCAGTTCTCAATCAAATCGGCTTGCTCGTCTTAGCTGCCCACCCATTTTAGCTGCCAGTCGCCGTGTGCTTGAGACGCCAGCCCTCGAGGGCCGATCGTATCTGCCAAGTTAAATGTATTATGGGGGTGTATGTCCGCATGTCGCTACAGCAGGGACATCGTCTTACAGATTGAAACCGTACTCCATGATGTTATTGGACTCCACTGACCCTTTGTGTGCTGTTGAGAACTGGTAGCTGTCCTAATCAGTAGCATTGCGTGACCAAACGCGCCTCTGCAGTACGCCTTGCTGTCCCTAACTGCGCTCACGCCATGCCCCCGAACTAGCTATGTTGAGCATCAGCTGTTATAAGTGAGCAGCTTGGTTCTACATTGAGAAATATTACCGGTACGCCTTACCGTGCAGTGACTTTTAGTGTCTGTTTTGGACCGTGCAGCGCGCGCCTAGGCGTACTGGATTTGGGATAACTGCACGTCTTACTTTTCATAGTGTATAGCCTCAGCGGTGGCAGTTATAGCTACCCGCTGTTCTGTTGCGTTGCAGTATTGTCTTCACGTGTGCTGGTTAGTGTGCCGCTTCTTAATAAGTTCAGTAGGCCAAAGTCTCGATCGAAAGCAGAGCGAAGTTAACAGTATAATGAAGAACTTAAATTATAAAAAAAATAGTGAAAGTAAACACGAAAGAAAACTGAACTGAAGTGGAATCTGCAATGACGGAGGGCTACTCAAAGGCGCATGGGTGCGCTCACTGTTACCTTCCAAGCGGGGTACGCCTCGATTTTATGGGGTCCTCTCGTAGCCGCAACAGATAGCCTAGTCAGAGTCCACATCCACCACTTAATATTTACAGACCCGTGCAGTCATGGCTTGACCATTGAAAGCAGGTCGTGAAGCCGGGGAACGGCAGCCTTAGGATGCACCTGGACACGGTGTAGTGTAACACCTGGATAAGGCGCAACATTACCTCTGGATGCAGCGCAGTGTTACAACAGGGCACGGTGCAGCCACGGCAGAACGCGGATGAAGTCCAGGCCAGAGGTGATACGGCACAATGCATGATAATTCAGCACAGTAGTATTACCCAGGGAGACGCCGTACGCAGTTACAT
>LQNS02000141.1:32171068-32181858 GCA_001587735.2 Parhyale hawaiensis | reverse complement strand
GTGCCTTTGTTCAGCCCCACCTCCGTAGGCTGCTTTTATCTCCCTATTCTTAGATTCCAACCGCCTGGAATTAAGCCGTGGCAGACAGAGCATTGTGCGCAGTGTTTGCAACACCACCACCGCCACGTCTGCCGCTACTGCATGCAACACTCGCCCAGCCTCTCCTCTTGCCTTCCGCTTGGGGCTCACTCGGTGAGTGCATCGCTGTCCAAACAACAGCCCCACTGCAGAGCTCTGATGTCGCCTCTTCCTTGTTTACATTTGGCTGGCTTTTGTTGTGCAGCGTGGCGTGTGCCTCGCGGCCCTTGCTGCGCCAATCTGCATCTAATGGCACACAATTAAAAGCTTCCGGTCGTCGCCTCTTTCCTAGCGTGCTCCACAGATTAATTGCTTCCATCATAAGCTCGTTAAGCGAACTTCGCCCGTATTGCTTGCGGTGGCCGCGCGGCTGCGGCTTTGGCTCTCTCTGTTGCACTGACTCTTGTCTTGTTGTCGGATGCTTGCCGCGTGAATTGCCTGCATTTCACTACTTGACGGATCGAAGATGCGACAGTGCCATGATATTGTGATTATATGATGATGATGCCATGATGTGATGAGCAAAAATAATAGAAAAAACGGGTGGTGTAGAGACGTTTCTGGGGGAAAGCAGATAAATTGTGAGGGATATAGATTGAAGAGGCCGTAAGTCTTCAGTTTCCTACGTTCATCATAGCTTATTCGTTTGGTTAAATTTGACCTGCGTTTCCTATTGTCGTCGCTGCGTCCGACCGGTATGCACCATGGTACCGTTCTGTTGGAAGGGTGCTGAAAATTTTCCTGCAAAAAAGATATTGTGAAAAATAAGAGCTGTTACTTCACAATGTGAAGTCAAATGACCATCTAGAACACATGCTAAAAGCATGCCAATAATGCAGTGCATCTCTTTCTCGGTCGCTCCCATATATGTATAAAAATCGATCCTTCAGAAAGCTCGTACTTTTGCCTTAAATCTAGAACTTGCTGCGCCCCTGGAAACAGTGCTAGGTATGTCCTCCCCTCTATTGCGTGGCACAGTATTTGCTGTTGCGCCTGTTTACATAGCTGTGCTCTAATTCTCTTGAGCCAGTAAGTGTGTCGGTCCTGAACCACTTCGTCATGAGCCTAAGCAATTGTTCAAGTGTGTCGGCCTGCTAATATTTTTGTACAGCTTGTGCTGCACTCCACCCGCAGTCGCAGCAGCAGGCTAGAGGCGTTGGTATTGGCGCTCAGGGTCAATTCGGCAATTTGAATCTACCAGCCGAGCAGGCAAGTTCTCTGTGGCGCTGGACGTGCTTTGTCAGCGATCGGTCCGCGTGCTGTTGCGGAGGTGCTGACCCTACCTGAAAGTGAGAAGGGTCGGGTGGACGCAGGTCTGTCGCGTAGGGCCTTTCGTCGCAGGTGCTATAAATTTGACAACCTATGGCCAACTGCAGCCCTATGCTTGTCTTGGCCAGCTGGCCTATATCTGCAGCGCGGACCAGTGCGCGTGAGTTGCCCAGTATGGTGCGGTCAAGTTAACTTACCTTGACACTATCTTTCTGCTAAATGTCCAAGTATTCGTTTTCCTTATTTGTTTATTTATCATACTTTTCACTCGAATACTATCTTTTGTTTTAGGTCAACTGAAAGAGATGGCAGCTTCTGAAACCTCCATTTTTACTGAACTCGTTCTCATTAAACATTCCTAAATCTTGATAGCGAGAACTTTGCGAAAGTTCTTGCTTCTTGGTATTTATTTACCGATTAGTTTATCATTGCCTTTCCGGGTTTAGTGTTGGCACGACGGTGCTCCTTTGTGCTTGTGCTCCCTAGTTTCTTCGATGATCTACATGCCACTATTGTTTCTTCTCTTTGGGTCGCCATTGAACACGATAGAGAGGCTTCAAGTTTCAGCAGTATTATTTAATTTGTTTCACATGCAATTTGTCTTGGAGTGTAATCTCAACGTCTTCGTTTCGTATCATTGCCTGTGAGCTAATAACCTTGTATTTCACTCAGTGTGCGTACTAAAACATTCCAAACCAATCACGGTTCACATCTCTTGTGCAGGTAAGCTACTGCACCGACCGCCTTGCTACCGCCGGCTTCCCCTGTCAGTGAGTATCTATCTCTCCACATAAGGGCGTCCGATATTCTTCACAGGTTTGCTGTGTCGGAGTCGCACAATTTTGGGTCCAAGGATTCGCAGTCAGAGGAGTCGGACACTGGCTGGACCCAGAAGTCTGAGTTGGTCTCTATACAACAGACTCCGCAACCGTTAGTGAGACAGGTTGAAAGTACGGACCTCAAGTACCACTCCTTAATTGACGTGCATGGCTTACTCTTGCCTAGGATTACCTACAGAGTTTCTCTCGAGCGAGCGCCATATTTTTTATTGATGCGTCTTGGCCAAAAAGCAACCATGCAAATATAGATATTCTACATGCGCTATATTTCAGTTAGCTATAATTTGTGCTGTCACTTTTTATGTTTGACTGTTTCCATAAATGATCACATTGATCTCCTTCAGCGTTCCTAAAAACAAGTAAATACCTACCTAACGTAATTGCATAGTAAAATGCATGTCAGAACTTGTAACAATTTTTAATTGAATACTTATTTTTGGTCCTCCCGGTAGGTTCTTTCATCCCATCAGAATGTAACCACCGGTGTTAGGAGAGAGATAAATATTTCTGCGTGTTTGTCCGTTTTTTTTCAGCTAGTACCTCATTTGATTTAGCAGGTGCGTGTTGCGTGTACTGATCCATTTAGTAGGTATCTATTACGTACGTACGGTAATTATATAGGGGACTGCTGCAATTATATTAAGTCCTAATTAGTATGTATCGCTCTATCTCATGAGTGTTTAATTATACATGCACAGTCTGTAACGGAAGATTTAATTGGGGCGTGCAGGCATTCCTGTTCGCCACTATATAAGCACCTAGCTGGCTCTTGCTACATGCAATACCGTACCTACCCGCTATCAATTTGTTGTTTTTAGTATTTCCTCTCTACGAATTGTTCATAATCTTTCGTTTTATTGGATATGTAGGGACATGGTCATATTTTTAAATTGGAATGTGAAGCGCTTGTAATGCGAATTTGGTATGATTGTTACCGCACTCCGTAGCCCATTAGCCCCCAAATATATCTATTTCTTGAAACAATAGCACTAAATATTTTCCGGAAAAATGAACAGCAAGCATTAATTGGTCAAGCTGAGGCAGTTGCAGGACTTTTTTCTCTCTTTTTGCACTTCTTCTCGTAAGCGCGCAGTACCCTATAGTACTAGTCATCAGCAGCCTGACCCGCTGTGTAACGTTATCGGGAATCCAAGAAATTTCGCTTGTAGACAAGGTATGCTTGCTTCCGCGCATCGCTTCGCTGAGTTCAACCAAAGGAGAAAAAGCTGCAATGCTTAGTTGTGCTTGGTCTGTAGCTGCTTTGTGGCCATATACTGTACACTCTCGAAACTAATGGTGCTTCACCTATAGAGACCTGACAAGCTCTAATGTTCTCTATTCAAACTATACGGGATGAGTGAAAATAAGGAGATATATTGCTGGTAGGAAGCAGAAAAGGTGAGAGAGGATACGAAAAAATCAGTAAATTTTCGCATAGGCCAATAGGTTTAGACGGTAATTACATGATGGTTATTACACCGTCACACTCGTAAAGATCTTAAGTTGCTTTTACGTGTGTATTTGTTGAATTTTTCTCATATCAGATCTTCTTTTTTTCTTTATACGATTACATTTTACCATAATCTTCCGCATTTATGGTTATCGATCAAAATTGTTAAGCGTTCTGAATTTAGCCGCTATTGAACATTGGTACGATTTACGTAATAAAGCAATCGTTCCCCCTTTTCTATATGCGTGGCGGCGGGCACCCCTGGAGAACTTCTAAAGTTCTAATATGTTCTCGCACCTCCTACAAGATTAATAATCTATGCGACCAGAACATACAAAATTTATACTAAGTTTTATGCAACGAATTTATGTGAGTTTTAGAGGACGTAGAAATAATACAAGATTTAGCACCCCTAGAAGTTCGTCGCGAACCTTCCCCCCCGTGGGGGGAGGGTGCGAGCACCCGTGGTTGGGAGCTCCTGATCTCTCGTATTAGCATATGATTGTAAACTAAGTCAGAATAGTCCTAAATGTAAACTTATTGCTGCAACAATGACTGTGTTCTTAATAAATATTTCTATGTTGTTTCAAGAGTGCTAGAGATTGAAGGCCTGACCGCAGGCCTACACTTGCCACTCGCTGCGTGTTGCTACAGAGAACTCGGAAGTGTTAAGTGCGATGCCTGTAGCTCTTTAAATCTTGCCTGCTTGCCACAGCTTTCCCGCAGCGCTTGTTTGTAGTTTCTGCCGACAATCCAAGTGTGTTCTTCTCCCACAACGCGTGTTTACGCCACTGTGCATTTACCACGTGCGGCGGTGAGGTTGCATGGTGGCGGCGGGCGTATAGCGGGCTGGGCCGGAGGGCTGGAGCTGTAAGGCGGCTAATATATCTGCTCCGAGGGGAAACCTACGTCGTTAGATGGCCCTTCTGGGAGCGTCAGAACGTGAGGGCAAACCTGACACGACTGAGGGGAGCGTGCCAGTGAGGGAGTGCAAGGAGAGATGCGTCTGTCTGCTCCTGAGAGAAGCGGGTGTCTTGTGCTCTTTTTTTTTCAGGGGATCTGTGGCTTTTTTACTCGTATCTCGGGTGTAAGCGTCAGTGTAGTTTACGATCCATCTTTTTGAGTACAAATACGTTAAATGTGGTGTCCGTAATCTTTTTAAAACTATCTTCTCTGTGGTATTGATGATTTTTTCCTCCAAATTCTGCATGCCCTTTTTATGTAGTTATCAATCCCATGAATAGGCTCGAACTAATTCTTGATTCATCTATAGCGGGAGAATTTCTTTTCAACGTCTCCCTACTTGGCCCCAAATTGTCTGACGTCATTCACAGTCCTGTCTTTGGAGGCCGCCAGAGCCTTGGGGGGTCCGCAGGTTTTGTTGCCTCCTTGTAGTTAATAAATTGCAGAAAAGTGAAGAACTGTTGGGTGCATATTCACTCCAAATATAGGAAGCTGGCCAAAGTTGACGAGACTTTTCGTAAATCTTTTGGAAGATCACTCTACTAACTACCTAGTTAGATTTATCTTCGATGACCGTATGTGAATATCATCCAGCATATTGATGGTGGTTATTACCTCCGCGAAGGAGGTTGTGTTTCGTCGAGTTTGTCTCTCACCAGGATAACTAGAAACGTCATGGACGGATCGTTACGATATTTACAGGAATGGTTAGTTAGGTACGTATGTTAAGAGGAACAGGTGATAACTTTTCGTGAGCATCCCTTCAGCCATTTGTTTGTGTTCCTCATTTTTCTTGGTAGTATGACTGAAAAAGCTATGCACGGATCTTTATGAAATTTTCAGCAATTTTTCATGTTACTGGGAGCCAATTACCAAATTTTTGTGTTGATCTGTTTGTCCGTTTGTGTGTTTGACTAATGTTTGTCAGCAACATACTGTAGCTAACTCTAAAAGAAATGTTTTGTTTTGGAATTGTTAGAAATAAAGAAGACACAGTTGACCAAATTTTGGTGATTATCGGTTTGTGTGTTTGACTAATGGTTGTCAAAATATTTGTCAGCACATAGATAACTCAAAAAGTTATGTAAAGTCATGAAATTTACAGGAATTGTTAGAGATGTTAAAAGACACAAATGACCAAATTTTTGTCTTGACGGGCTCGTCCGTTTGTGTGTTTGACTACCTAATGTACGTCAGAACACAGCTCAAATTTACTGACGGATCTTCAAGAAAATTGCAGAAGCTATTATTACTGTCAAGAGGCACCAATGATGAAATTTTATTGATGAGAAAGAGAATCCTAGTTTTAGGATCAATTTGAATTTTTCGTTAACATTGCCTTGCTTGGCGGAGGTATGCTTCCCAGAGTGCTCTAATTATAGGTAATTGTTATGCAGTAAATTTTTACGATATTCTAACTTTTGTATATGCTATGTGTTTTGATATTACCTATGGTGAACATTTTCTCACTACACGTGCTTGGCCGCCTTGACACGCACCCGACACACCGGTGGACTTGCAGACAAATGTGGCGATCGCGCCAGCAGTCGCCCGGCCATTGGCTTGTCCCTCCCCTCGGCTGATCCTTTAAAACTGCCACCTGCAATCCGTGTTGCGCGCTGGATGCCAAAAGCTCCATTCAGATCGCTCTGCTGCAGTGAATCTTTTATCTGACCGGCAGCTGCGGCAAAATGCACCGGGGTATTTTATTGGGAGCAACTCGCCCAATTCTGTTGGTCGGTGTGTCCGACACTTGCGACCTGGCGCGTCCTTCTCTGCAATACCTTTGATTTCCGCCGCTCTTTGTGCCTCTGCCGCCCGGCCTTTTGAAGCGAGAGACTTTTTATCAATTTGTGAAGCGTGTTGCTCTTCTGCGTACTTCTTTTCCACTATTTCAGCTCCTGCAGTAGTTTTCGTATTCGTCAATAAATGCGTTAGATGTTAACGTATGCATTCGATCATTCTATGTTCTATCACATACAGTAATTGTATAGGTATTGATCGTTACTGGTATCAAAATGACGCTGTTTTTCTCGAGTAGTAGGTAGCTAGGTGCTGTTGCAAAGAGGTTTTTTTATATTGCGGCGGCGTTGGCTACTATTGTTTTTAATAGTACATATGACGTTTGCGTACCTAATGAACAAAGCTGATGCCCGATTTCATTCATGGCGGGTGTTCAACGGCATTCTCAAATCTCCAACTAGCTATGCAACCTGGACGTTGAAGGATCAGTGTTTCTTAATCGTTATATAAGCTGCTTCTACGATGAAGTTGCTTTTTTCTGATCGCTACAAGTATGAAGCTTTTTCACGGCCATCATTGATACAGCGTACTCTACGATATGTCAAATATCGGCACTACGTATTTTAGCGTAATGTGTTATCTGCCTTGTTTGCGTGGTCTCATTGATAATAGCTTCACCATTTTATTACGAATTAATCAAAGTATATGTGATACACGCACGCACGTGTGCGCCTGCGCAGTGTAGCACAATCCATAGCATGTCTATCTCCTTCTTTCTCTCATGAGTACCTACCAACTTCTTGCCTCCTCACATGCGGCCAGCCACTCGCTTGTAAGAGTCAGGCTCTTTTCTTCTTCGCAGACTTCTCGCCTCGCGTGACCTCAAGTGTGGCGTGTTTTTCTGTCGCCAAGATTTACTCGCGATGGCACAAACTTCACAAGTAACCGCACTGCTCTTTTTTGCTGCCTCCGCTCTTGAGCAAAAATGGCCGTGTTAATTTCACGCCTCTACCTAAAGTGTTGGACCCTGCAGGCGACGGCGAGCAGATAGGTACCTACCTGCCGCTCCGGCGCTCCCACAGCTCTTATGCTGCCCGTATCTACGATGCAAGTGAAATTTTCCCATTGCAAATTTAGGTAACCCAATGACAGAACATTTTGTGGTCCCTGTATAGGTATATATATGACGTACCTCACCATGTGTTAGGTGAGGTTAGTAAAAAAGTGGTTCGATCCAGGTGGGACAGGTGCTTGATCTCAGTTATTGGTACACGTATTGTAGCTGATTCTCAGATAGACTACATCGGTACTATGCACCCGTTTTGTTTTATATTGCGCGTCGAACTAGATCTGAGTTGTGTAGGTAATTGGAAATGTAGCACAATTAGACATCATGCTTATTTTTGTGGCTTAAGGTTAGGATGGTAGCAATGTCCGCTATCAGACGTACGGTAACATGCGATCCTTAGTGTAATTTTAATGAACGAAAACTATGTAGAACTTATGTCTGTTTTGTGCGCTAAAAAGAATATATTGTGTTACGACGCACTCGTCACATAGGCTAACAAGTGAACAGTGTCGAAACTTCGAAGCGTCAGATGTTGAGTGTAGGTATATGTTATGCGCGATCGATCGCGCTGCGCAAACGATGAATTGTTCAAATATTAAAATAAAAAAAAAAAAAAACAGTTCTTGCCTGCCCTAACCTACCCGAATATAGTCCAACTTACCCGAAATTACGGCCTAATACCCACGACACCCATCGATTGCGCAGCGCGATCGATCGATCACGCAATCCATCGTTCGCGCACGACATATATGTATGGTATCTAAACTTGTCACCATCGGTCCGATTGAGATAGTGCTGTCCTGAAATGAACTTATTTTTGTGGACTACGTTAATATTTTATTGCTATGGGTGTTCGCTTCATTACTAGCTGGTGCTTATGCGCCTGCACATTTCTACATGTGCTGCCTATTGATACGTGGCAGTAGCAGCAATGGGGGCTCCTCTCATGGGTGCAAACTGGAAGTGCTGTTTCTGTACCCTTATTAGAACGCACTGCTGTATTCGAATACCCGGATTCATTATTTTCGATGCGTATGACCGTTATCACAGCCGGTGAGGATTGCGTCCAGAGCAGACTCATCATACACGTGATCGTGGTCGTGCGGGACGAGTCACAGCTTTGCATGTGGCAAAGCCGCCTACACCTCTGCCCCGGGATAGGATAAGACTTTGCGGCAGACCCTCAACAGCCACGCAGCAACCAGCAGCTTCTGTATTTCTTTAATCTTTACAACTTACCAGTGCTATTAGTCCATCTCATCCCGAAAAATTCAGCTCGACAGAGTCGTGCTTAGAAAAATAACTAGAACTAACGGGCACCCTAAAGGTCAAGTTAATTATTTGCTTCCACCCTGTGCGAGGCAATAGCGTCTTGTCAGAGTCTAGGGTGGTCAAGACGGAGAAAGATGTTCCCATATAATGCATTTTTAAAAGCTATTTGTGCTACTATTCATTTAACTTAGACATTTTATGTTACTGTCGGCAATCTGCACCCTCGGCTAATTTTTTTCAGCTTGTTATATATCCCGTGGTGCTCTTTCTTATCTGCGCCACTCGGGCATATTTCTCCCCCACTCAGTATTTGTTGTGCGCACATTTAAATTAGCCTGGTCCACACCACCCGGGGCGCTGCTGCTGCTGCGCCTCACCTGTGCTTTAATGCTGTTGCCGTGTGTGCGTGTCAGGCGCCAAAACAAATAAGCACCGCCATGAGAATCAACAAGACGCGCCTCGCTCTGGCAGCTGAGAGTGAAGTGCTTTGTGTACAGCTGGGCGTTGTCTAAACGTCTTCATTGGAGCCTCTTATGCAGCTGCCTCGCGCTCGCTCCCTAGCTGTCCCAAAGCGTCTCTTTTTCTGCCTTTAATGAAACTTTCTTTTGACTATGGCAATTTTTGTTCCTATAATCCTCTATGAATATGTTCCTCGTAGTATCAGCTGGGCGTTGTTGGTTGGTTGGTCAGTTATTCAATACGCCGCTACTGACTAACTAAACTTTACGGATGTCTTTCTTGTAGGGTCGAAGAGAAAGTGAAGTAATAGTTTTTCTCTGTATTTTACTCAACATGCCCAAGGCACATCCTACGGGTAAAAAAAGTTAAGTTATCATCTAGAGCAATAAGATGAGCTGTGACAGTCAAGCCACCACCCAGCCGGCACTGTCCCACCACCAACACCAGTAGCTAAGTAACCACAAAATCATTTTCTGCATGACGCATTGCATTAACCCTCGTCTGGTCCTGACCAATGTTTTGAGGGAAATTACTTCCAAGTAAGTGCATTTCCAAACTAGTAGAGCTATAGCTACTAGGTACTGTTTTATTGTGCGCAGCTATACCGTATGTTACGCGTTTTTGTTGCAACCAGTTGCTAATTTTGAAAGCATGAGCTCATTTCCAGCACTTGATGAGCAGGAGGATGTCTAGTCGCAAGGTCGATTGAGGACTTACAGCGCAGCGGATATTTCCAGCCTTCTGATACTGACAGATGCGTAGGACGACTGATGATCCAGCGCTGTTGTCTGCCGCAGAGAGCTTCCATGGTTACCAGAATAAGTACCTATTTCTTGTATCTACGGTCGAGGAGCCAATTATGTTGGACTAGCGCTATTACGAAGCTGGACTCCTGAAACAGAGCACGTCTAAGCAAAAAAGTTTGATTGAACTAATCCACGTAGGGTGGGGCCAAAAAAATCTTTGATTGGATGTTATGTTATTATAAATTCGTAGTTAGGTTTATCCTTGTGCCGCAAAAACAAAGTTATCGCTTACTAATTCACCAATAACATTATTTTCGCATTCCCCGCCATATGAGAGGAGGGTGGTATGACGTGTGTCGTTTTACCCCAGCGCCACACACAAATTCCCGCAACACAGTCACTCGGTGTTCTATCAGAGCTCGAGCAGAGTACACGTATGTTGCTCTGGTCCACGGGGCTCTACTTTCCTACATTTCGCTTATTTTGGCACCATACCAAAAACTACCACGGCATCACAATGGGTCGGAAGAAACTTACCATTGAAGAAAAGAATCTGACCGTCACTCTAATCGAGCAGGGAGCGCCGGCGAACCGCGTAACTATCGAACTGAATGTAGGCCGACTCTCTCTCTTTCTTCAAGCTTGAAAAAATCAGCCGCGGCACTCCCTGCCAGGACCATACCGCCACGCAAAGTGGGATGTGGGCACAAGAGAATGATAACAGCTAGGACTGATAAGGTGCTGTATTTATCTCCATACTATGTGCCCTCGACTGTCGCCAAGGTTCACCTGTTTTCATGGTAGGTAGAGAAACTGTGGGAACCGTGGACAGCTCTCACCCACGAACGGTCAGAAGACTCCTCTCGAGTGTTTTTGCCTACAAATTAGTTGCTTATTTTATT
>LQNS02000141.1:32135076-32150463 GCA_001587735.2 Parhyale hawaiensis | reverse complement strand
ATCAATCCCCTCGTCTCTTGCGCTCAGCAGTCCTCTCGTCTCGTGCGCTCAGCAGTCCCCTCGTCTCGTGCGCTCATCAATCCCCTCGTCTTGTGCACTCATCAATCCCCTCGTCTCGTGCGCTCAGCTGTCCCCTCGTCTCGCGCGCTCAGCAGTCCCCTCACCTCACTACGCAGCCCCTACCGCTCTGCCAGAAGATCCCCTGTTGTTTTAACTCTTTCTATCGAGTGTCGCTCGCAGCTCAAGTTACAAAGGTACCTTCTTTGTTTGCTCTCGACTGGCTTCACTGTAATCCGCACCGCCTTTATTTCTTGCTTCACCTCTGTTCTTCGCGTCATGACTCGCTACGTGTGATGCTCTTGTTGTGGCTGTACCAGATGTTACAGCTTTTGGTTGGTACGGTAGGTAGGTACGTGTACACGTTACTGGTTAGGCCTTCGCGACATCTTTCCTTCTGTACCCACCCATTTTGCTCCCTTCCCTTTCTTTACTTTCAGTTACAGTTGCGCTATTCCTCTTCTCGCTCGGTTTGTTCACCTTCGAAGCGGCGGTTTTCTATGCTTGGGTGCTAGGTATGTTTTTCACAACATACCTGCTATATGTCCCGCGCACCTCCCCATTGACGTAAATCGGGGAGGCCAACATCTAAGGTTCATAAACTCGAGCTCGTGTCATTTGCGCAACTTTTCATTTCTTTGCTGATGAAGCTATTGTACGAATACACTCTGTGGGCGTTAATACAGGCTTTCAACGGTGGAAAGACCAAGTCCGACTCCGATTCTGTTTGCCTGCGTGAAAAGTTTATTGATTACTAGTAATCTCACGCAACAGTAAAATTCTGTTTACTAGAATTCGTCTCTCAGTTTGGATCTGCACTGGTATCTCTGCTCAACGTTACGGCGAAGTTTCCCCCACGTCGGAGAACTTTCTGTACTAATGATTAGCCCCCTAACTGCCTCGACACCGCCTCCGTGATACGCATGCCTAATGTGCCGAGTACCCCTAACCTGTGCAACGTACCAGTAACCTACCCACTGAATGTTAATAGTTTATAAATTATGCTACTGATGATCCCTTTTTTACTGCACTTCCTCTTGTTTCTTTTCTCATTCATAGGTTCTTCATTTGGCGTGGCAACGGTGGCATACGTGTGGGCCTTTCTTCCTCATATTTTTTTTAACCGCACGGAACTCCATGTGCAGAGATTGCGGGTTCGTGTGTGGGTTGTTAACAATAAAAATAATTTCTCTGCTGTTATTATCCCATAGCATTCCTTATTTTCTTACAACGTGTTATGGGGTTTTTCTCGAGTTATGAAGCCCCAAAAAGGTGCTCAGTTGAAAAAACAGAATTGAGGTTGGTTACTAACGGTACTAACTTAACTTTTTACGTAGCTCTTGAGAATATCTAGTTACTGTAGTTAGGCATTATAATTTACAATATAATTTACTTAGGACTTGTGTCCCCCATAGAGCGCACCTTTATTTGGTCTGTAGCTGTAAAGGTGAACGGATCCCTGTGCTGGCTGCGGCTCCCTGCAAGCTGCGGCGGGATTTTTATTGGCATTTGATACGACCTTACGCTCCTCATTCTATTCCCTGAGCCCCCGTACAGAAGCTGTTGCATTGCTGCATTTCAGGACTCCACTTGGCGATCGCCTTGGCCCTGCTTTGCTTCATAATTTACTGGCCATTCAGAGCGCCGAGTGTTTGCTGACGCAGTTTTGCTTGTGCTTGCTTATAGGGGGTGACGAGACACGGGTCATGTTTTGCTGACTGTGTTCTTCTTGCATTTGTGTTTACGCTGATGAGACTGAGAACTGAATTCGCATTCTTTTGTGAACCCATTGTGTTGTTAATAAAAGCTAATTNTTATTATTGCATTTGTGTTAGGACTGACGAGATATGAGTCACGAGTATGCCAGTAACTTGTATAAAAGTACCCAGTATGCGTATGCGTTCGGCTGTAGCCGCTGCAGTCCGCTGAAAAGTTTTTGATACGCTAAAAAATGCACGTTCAAGCAGCAACTTGATGTTTCAAACTCAGCTTCAGTGCTAAATTACGCTCTACATGAAGCTTAAATATTGGAATATTTATATCTCCCAAGAAGTTTTTGATTTGTTCACACTACGCAATTGGTCCTGTGGTGAAGAATCCGTTGCTGGAGCCTTCTTTCGTACCAACCAAACGCGAACTGCTGTGCGAGAGAGAGAGCGGCCACCGGTGCCGTCTGATACGCCTTATCTTCATCTGCTGCCACCGCTTCGCTATGTAAATTTATCCAATAAAGTTCGTCGTGCCTGGAAGCGTAAGAGCAAAGTAAATCCCGAAAGACTTGAGTGCTGTATCTTACTTTGGTCTCTTGCTCAGCCCAGGCACCAAAGTAATGAAGCCTGCAATTAGGCCGTTTTGCATATCAATGTGGCGGGGGGGGACCAGAAACTTCTGGAGCGAGAGGTTCTCTTGAGGCCGCGGCCGCTTTCAGGGCAATGTGTTCACGTAGTTTTCTCCCGCTTTTAATAAGTGTGCCGGTGCTGCTGTAATTACATGACTTTGGTGCTGTCATGGAATGGCTGGTGAGGGACTCAGTTGTGACTACAGTAACGAACTAGTTAGCAATGCCTGTGTATACCGTGCAGTCTGTGTTGCTTTTGCCTAGGATTCTGTTTCCTTTCTGACCGCACGGTGCTCTCCATCGACATCATCTGCCTTCTTGTCATGTATTCTTGCAGAGCTACTGACGCTAGGCACGATATGGAATTACAGTCCTGCATAACATTAACCCTGAAGTACCGTGGTAATGTTTGTTTGTCGAGCGCATAGTGTTGTTTGATACCTTGGAAAATTTGTGCACTTGGCTGTGCTGGGCTGCTTCTTATGGGTCATAGGATTAGGTTAGGTTTGCCTGTCTTCTCGTATGAAGAGCAGCGACCCCTTATGGACCCTGTAGATTACCCTAGCCTTTGCAAGGCCTTCGGGACGTCTTTCTTTCGTGCCCACTTAATTTCTTTCACTTTCATATTCGTACAGATGATGATGTATTCTGTTCTTTCCCTTCTTATTGTACCCATGCGTGGTGTTGATCCTGCGTGGGAAAACCCAATTGTGAATGGGTTCTACGTACGTATCCTTTCCGTCAATCGACGTACCGCTCTCATCATATGCCCCATGTTTCTTCTTCTGTAATATTGCCTTTGGAAACAGAGGCATAAACAGTTGTAGTATTCACTGCAACTAACTGTGTAGGGGTTCTTGGCACGGTATATGACTTTCAAGCAAATTTCTCTTTGGCAAGGTAAGACTTTTTTAAGAAGAGCGTTGCCTCGCATAGAGTTCCTTCTGTATATATTTGAATTTGTATCGAAGGTGTCGTGTTTGTGTTGCTGCCGCTGTTGATGATTTTTTGGAAGATCTACTGAAGAGTTATTTTGTTCCGAATATAGTTTCTTAAATTTACGTAAAAAGGCTTCATTGACGACTCATTATTGGTTGTTCATCTTTTGTATTTTTGGAATCACAGTGATAGTTGTAGACACACGAGATGACTCAGTACAATTCAATTACAGGACGATACATGGTCATGGCAAATGAGGCCATGACAAAGGTTCTGATACCACGAATAAGAAGTTCTTGCCTTTTTCGGGTTCTTGTTAATGGATTGCAGTAAATAAGAAGCCCGTTTTTTATTTCGGAACTGGAAATTTCATACTCGTCTTGTAAAGCCGTCTAAATATAAGATGGCGAAAATGGCCCAGAGTCTTAACACTTCTGGAAGTCCTCTAGTTGTGTGATGTTCGAATTTTCATTACACTGTTTCTTTAAAGCATCTTCGTTTGAGTTTCGAAATCTTCCATTGCGCGTGTCATCTTCCAAGTTTACAGTGTCAAGACACTGCAGACTTGGCCTGCTGAACCCTCGCTACAAAGCCAATTGTAAAAGTTAAGCTGTATGGTAGAGCGCCCAATTATTGCGGGACTAACTGATCCGTTGCGACTACTCTGACCATTTTGACAATTTTTTGTACGTCTCTTCATTGGTACAGGTGACCTCGCATTTCGCTTTGTGGTGCCCATGTACAACTCCTTATGCGACGATCTGCTGCCCCGGTCACTGCAGTTGCTGTACCAGTTCTATGAATTTCATTACCATATCTTTACCTGACCGTATTGTTCAAATAGGTCATAGGTGCGAGGGTCAAATGTCTTGCTATGCAGTCCCTAACCCGATAGAGGCGCTAACAATAAAAATGCCCAGTATTGGTGCAGTGGCACGCGGGGCCTGTGTAGAACCTCAGCTCTGCAGCCCCTCGAGAATATGACTGGAGCCTCACAACGGCCCTCTGCTCGCTCTTCAGGAGCTCCTTCGCTTGCTTTCTTTCTCCACTTGCGCGGCTCCTTGGAAAAACCGTGGCCATCTTCAAGAGCAGTTTGGGAAGCAATTTAGCCAAGGTGTTTTTCCGGAGCTTGTAGCGGGATTGGCTCGGTAACTTTAATGGGCTTATGGTGCCTCTCCCGCGCCTGCCCACCCTTCGCCGCCCTCTTTTTCTTACCTGCTGCTCTTGCTTCCCTTCTCTCTTTCTCTCTTGGGCCACTGGCTTCTGCTCATTGCTTCTTGCATACGCGCCTGTCTGCTCACGTGACTTACGCCGCCTGCATAGCTACAGCCATGCGTGCGCTGGGGTGTATTCGCAGGGGAAGAACATGCTCTACTGGCTCCGGACGCTTGACCTTTTATCGCCAGATTTTAGACACCGGTTTTCATAGGAATAGCGCTGTTGAAAGGTAACCGTATAGGCCGTAAAGTGATAATGACAGAAGAGGCTCGTGCTAAGTGTCGGAGCGTCAGCTCTAAGGTCACTTACTGTTTATACAAACCTTACGCACCGTTCATATTGCTGCCGATTTTTTTGTGATCTGTGCGTAATATTTATTGTCGCGTATCATCTTTCTCTTCAAGCTTTGTAGATTGAAGTCATTGAAGTGGCTGTTTACTGCGCTTTACTGTCTGTGAAGTGTCTTCTCAGTTACCTCCTATCGTGAACCCGTACTTTCATCTATTAGGCATCTCTTCCTGTTTGCATGTCAGACTATTATTGTAGTAGTGCTTGAGTTCCTCCCAGTATTTAATTATTATCCAGTTCATAATTATGGGCTGCACCTGCATGACACCTCAGCCTTGATGTACTGTATTGTCAGGCTTAATTTCAAAGTAGAACATCTTCATGTTCTCGTCTCTTTTGCGCAATACTGAACAAATGACTGCTACAACCGCAACCACTAAGAGAGACGGATCCCATAGGGAAGGGGTTACTCTGCTTTGTCCTTTCCGCTGTTACATTTAGAACGTCTCTTTTTATGTCTTTGTTAGGTCACAGAGTGCATGTGGCCAAGTGCTCGCTGAAATTTAGAGAGCACTCAGGCCTGGACGGGTCCATGCGCTATCCCTACATCTACATCACCAGACCTTCCTTAGCTTGACTGATGTTGATGTGTTTAGAAACTATCGGGCTATAATATCGTATGTGGATCACAGGTGGTTATGATAGTTAAATTTGTACAGCTGTGTGTACAGGAGTGAATCACTCATTGCCTTGACTGGCACCTGGACTACACTGGCACTGAAGCTTACGTTTTGTGGTAAATAAACCGTTCAGTTTGGATTAACGTCAGTGCACGACTTTTGGGGCCTGGAGTCCAAATCAGAGACTCGCTTGTCCCAGGAGTTGGGACCCGAGTCTGTAAGAATGTACCTAGGCTATTTACTTAAGAAGTGGAGTCGGATATTTTGCCGTGGTCCAAGGAATTGTTGGACCCTGGCTGGACCCAGGAGTCGGAGTCAGACTTGGCCGTTCGACTCCACAAGCTTGATGGACCGCATGCGGCCGTGAGCTGCTGCAGACTCGCAAACTCTCCAGTCTACGGTTGTGAGGGCCACGCTTCTGTGATCAGTCGCAGCTAATGGCAGGCAGTGCACTTTCTCACCTATACACTTGATATGAACTAATCACCCAAGTTCCATAAACAGGCTTCCTGCATACACTTTACCTAGTTAGTCCCAATCGATATTTCATTATACTTCACCCGACGGCTTAAGATGCTACAATTGCATGATTTTCTAAGTAGGTAGTCGAGGTTTTCAGCTCTTGATGGTACTTTTATCTATTCCGTAAGTCTCGCCAGAAGAGCACCTTCAGTACGAGACGTGCCGAAACTGAATACTCATTGGGGTAACGTACAATGGAACCCAAATAAGAATCTGATAACAGGCTCTACGTGCGCAGTCGTACGGTACCTATCTTGTGTACCGTACGTAATTTGTTAATTAAGAGTACCGTAACGAAGTGGCCAAATCTAAACAGTGAGATCGGTATTGAATATTTTCACGGAACAGTGATGTAACGTCTGGGACTATGTGGGCTATTGTCCTGTAATGTTCCACATAGCCCCGCTTTACGGTATGTAGCTATATATATATATTCTATTGTCTCAAAAACTAAGGCCTAAATGAAGAAAGATGTTTGAGCAATATCTTTCTTTTTCAAATATACATCGGTACCTATACTGTGTAACTTTCAGAACAATTGATCCACTAATAAAAAAATTACGAAAAAAGTCGAGCTGCCCCTTTTTAAGCTATATGTATATATTACAAAATACGGTACATTAAAATGTTGAGGCAGAAGAAGTTTCCCTGTGTTGCATAAAGATCTAAACTGTGTCGTTGGGATAAAATATATTATATCTGTCTGTATTCAGCTCTGGCTAAAAATCCGTTTTCTATATTTTTAACATTACTTAGAAAAAATTGTATATTTTTCATAAAATATAGGTACAAAATTAAATATCTTTGAGGACGCAACTGATAATAATTTTGTGTGGTCAATCAGTGATAATAATAAAATTCAGAAATTTCTTCATTATCGGAGTGTCAGCTCGCAATAATAGAGTGAAAATTATAAAGTGTATGTATTGAGCTTTACGGGAAGAGCCTTCACGGGTATATTATGACGGGCTTTATCCCTGCCATAATATATTTGGGCCTTACGACCCCAGGGGCAAACCCGAGTACCTATTCCGCAGGAGATGTTACGTCTTGCCGCAGTTCCTGCTGACGAGGTTAGTTTTGTAAAGTTAGGTAGGTTCTCTATTTCTTTTTCTGTTCCACGAGGTTGGCTGTCGATCGAGATAGCGTACTAGTCCGCGGGACTTATCTCTCTCGCGTGAAAGGTCGTGAAAGAGGCCGCCATTCGAGTGTCTCCTACTATGCTTTGCGCCTCGTTTCTTGCCCGTAGTAACGCATGTTGGCCACGCGACAAATTATGTGGTATTTAAATACTACACACTTATCTCTGTTGGAATGCCTGAGTTGCGGCTACGGAGGTTAAAAAAAGTGTTATAATAATATTAGTAATTTTCTTGAAAAAGAGGAATAAAAAAAAAATCGAATTTTGGATGCGTTGAGGAGGCTCAGATTTGTACCGATTGAACTTAAATTTGACACAAATTTTTTTCTTATAGTCATTATATCTAAGTGTACACATTTTGATGGGTAACTCTTTTAAATTTCAAAAAAAGCTCAAAAACGCTCCGCACCAAGTATTCGGTTTAAAAGAATTACTCCAAGCAAAAACCTACCATCATTGCCTCTGTGTTTTGTTTCCTGCTCTTGTTTTTGCCAACTTAACGCACGATTGATCCGCCAGTATTTTTCTCCCCTTGTCAGGAACTTTTCGGCCCTCCTTCCCCCCCCCCCCTCCCATTCTCTCGTATTTGTTCCTGGAACCCATTCACTGGGGAAGATTTTCCTGTACATTTCTCTCCTTGTCATATGTAAGCATATATGGGCTACCGTGTAAAGGTATTGCGCCAACGGTGCTGCACTTCATGATAAACCGTTTCTTCGGTACCAAGAGTGATTTCAGAACTGAGTGATGCCTTCTGCTTTGGGTCATGCTTGACTCTTGTTGCTTCGGGAGATGTTTTTCATAACTGGCAAACCAGAGGAAATGCTCTGGGAGAGGGGAGTAAAAACTGCCGACCTTCTAAGCTACCCATGTTCGTGCACTGTATCGTGAAAAGGTCAATTTATTCTTGGATCTGATCTGATTAGCGCTGTATTCGCTGCTTTGAATTGTGCCCGGTGCAACGAAATTAGCACAGCGCCTCGATTGGTACAAACTTTCATTTCAGTGCTCGAAACATCTCGAATCTTGCTAATCTGATACTCGTTCTAGAGAGGTCCACTGCATCATTCTGATGATTTTCGGCGGTTTTTAAACCTATTCCGCAGCGTACGTGCTCTGAAGGTTTAGAAATATTTACTACAGTGGTGCAGCAATACCATAATGCACATTTACTGCAGATACACTAACATGTCTGGCAACACTCCGTCCATTCATGTTGTACGGTAACGTGTAATTTAGGTTTTGGCTGTGAAGAGCTCGAGTCTGAGTGTTATATTGAAGAAGTGAGGTGATCAGCGAGCCGTTCATCGCAATTGCTTGCATTTGAGCCCTGAGTTTGCCCAGGTGAGTAGGTACCTATAGTCTATAGTGTAGTAAATGGAGTGTGTACTGCAGGGGTACGGAGTTGCGCGGTAGATCAAGTCCGACTCCGAGGTTTATGTCCAGCCAGTTTATGACGCCGACTCCTTCCTGACCCCCCAAATGTTCAATGTTCGACTCCTACTGGGTAACCCTGGCATATTATTTGTTTGGTGTTCTGTGTAGGCCTACCTGTCCCTTCAAGAAGGCATTAGGTACTTGGCTAGAGAACGCCCTCGAAAAAAAAAAAACCGTGGCCTCTCTCTTTCATAGAACATGTGAACATTTTGGCGGCGGTGTTTATACATAGGTAAGTAGGCAATGGGAATAGATTGAATAGCTGGGAGAAGACGGAGCAACAGGCCCATTCTCGGGAACAAGCCGAGGTTCAGGCTTCGGTGCTTTCAGAACTACTACCGTTCTATCGAGAAAAAAGAATCTTTAAGGGACAAACCGCAGCCAGCGGATGGAAGTGTGGTCAGTCGCGACAGAATATAGTGGTGGCTCTAAGACAATAAAATAAATAGAGAGTTAGAGATCATAGAAGAGACCTATCTCTAAAACAGTCGTTTATGAGTAAAATAATAAATTTGTTGACTGTTCCTTGAGTTTTCGGTACCCACGATATGTATACCGGTAGCAAAGACTAGGCTACTCAAGGAGTAGTCCTTGCTACCGGTAGGTATATTAGGCAACTCAGGATAATGCACACGGTTTTATAGTAGAAGCTTATTTAACAGAAAAATTACTAACTTTCTGGATGACTTGTTGGTAGCGCGAGGACGGCTTTCAAGGGCATAGGGATCATTGGTGTTTCATATATATGAGGTAGGTATGATCCGTGAGCACAGGTGTAGGGCCCGACAGTATTGACACTTGCGGGCAATGGTGAACACCTGCTTATGGTTTTATCGATCGTCGGGTCCCATGGAAGTCCATGCACATGCCAGTTCGTATCTCTGCATCCATTTGCGTGACCTGTGTACCAGCAAATACTGCATTTATATTTAAACTGTACCTACGTGCAGGGTTCCCAGTCAGACATCGAAAATCCTGAAAACCTGAAAAAAATCAGAAAAATTAAAATGGTAGGTAGTCTACTTTTTAAAATCATGGAATTTGAGACAAAATTGGTAAAATCCTGAGAAAAGAATGGAATTTGATTATCCAAGGAGACAAATTTCTATTTCATGTTCAAACACAGAAAAGATGTTTGGCTAAATGGTCTCTTTAGTGTACTTATAAGTGATTGAATGTAATACACTGAAAATAGCCAACTTTCAACTCTCACATTCGAAGTATGTTTCTGGCTGTAACTTTAACAACCATTGGTCAGATACTCTATATCTCTTTTTATAAATTTCAGTTAAGGATAAAATGGCAAAAATTCATTTGTGTTAAAGAAGACCACTTTACATTGTAAAGCAAGAGTCATGTATGGTATGATGTATGTAACTCTAGCCCAGGCGGTATCTTTCCATTTTACTTAAACAGTAGCTACAGGTTATATCACTTATATGAATATACACTGCATTAGTGTCCAATGTGCCTTTTTGGGGTCTGTGGTGTAGCTTTCATCATGGCAGGTATGCCCATTAAAAATTAAAATCTTTATCCCTGTAGCATATGCACATTAAAAATGGAAATCGATCTTTATCCGTGTAGCTATATAGGTACCGTATAGATGGATAGAATTTTTTTTTGCCTGTAATATGTTTTGTTTGTATGTAAGTAGAAAATTTAAACAAATGAAAAAACAAGAAGTAAAGCTTACACAGGTATAAAATTAAGGAAAGGCTCCCAATTCAATTATCTTCATTATCTGGTTGGATGGCTATAAAGGGTTGGAAAGGAAATCATTTTATGCCTTTGTGGTACCTGCATGTATTCATGTTAAACATAATTGTTATGAGTGCTCCTCTCAGGATAGAAAGTTCAGTAGGTACCGTAATTACTTTTTTTTTTTTTCCTCAATTTCTGTAATTCCATCATGTAATTTTAGTTTCTTCAAAAGCTAGAAACCCTGTACGTGGGTCACAAAATTCGGTAATTTGAGGGCCGATTACGACTCCTAGCCACAGCGGGTGTCTGACTCATCCTATAGTACCTACCCTATTCCGACTCCGTAGCAAAACTGAACTTCCAAAAAGGAGAGACTACCTACTATTTTCAATTCTGACTCGGACTTCTGGGAATTGCGAGTGGCCGATTCCATACTCCCAGAAGCCTCCGACTGCGATCGACTTCACAACGTGGATAATTCCACAATCTTCCGTGATTCTGCGCATTATTTTGATAGAAATTTAACTAGTTTTAAAGGTCTCCCTATTTTTATCGTCCTGTATTCAGCTAGACGCTGCTGCTTCAGTTGGTAGGTAGCCTACCTATCCGAAGTAGGTACGTTCGTGTTTATGGAGTTGCTATTCAAGCGGTATTCTGTCAGATGAAATGGATCAGTTGATTAAATGATATTCATTTGTAAAACTCGTTCAACGGGAATTTGTGCCAGGAGAGATGTTGGATGAAATAAATATCCTGAATTGTAACATGCCCGCGAAAATGTGGATTCTTCTGAACAAATTTTATCTTTCTAGCTCAGGAGTTTGTGCTGTACTGTATGAAGCACGGCAAATGCCTGGTGTACTGTGACGTTAGTACAGGAGGCGTTATACTTATAGCACGGCAGGTGCCGCATTAGTAATAACAAGCCGTGTAAATGCCGGATAAATATTATAAGGGGCTTGGGAAGCTCCGCCGGACGCACTACGCGACTCTATAACACCACAAACCTGTTTGCCAGGCTGGCATTCTTGCAGAGCTGGCCTGTGAATAGCCTCCTCCTCCTCCTCCTCTCTCTTGCTCTCTCTCCCGAAGCCTCCCGCATTCTCGTCCCGTGCATGGGCTACACTTTTGTTGACATACTGTATGTCTCTCCCTCTTTGATTCATCGGTTGCTTGTAGGGCCAAGGAGGCTTCACCAAATTTATACCAGTTTTACAATATCACGGAGAAAAGCCTTGTAGCGAGGAAGTATATAGCCTTGTGCAGACACTGGTGAGCTTCTCGTCAACTCATTCGTTCGCATTGTAGGTACCAATTGCACCACTTTTGCTCGTATTCTTAAGCTTGATGCTCCAAAACGCCTAGTGCTAAATGCACGCACCTAATCTCGTGGTTTTCATTCTTCCATTGGGAGTGCTGAGCTAAACCACGAATGTCATATTCGTGCATTCATCGGCCCCCTCCTAAATGGAGAAGCAAAATGCGGTACGCAATGTTTCCAAATTTAAACGCGGGTAGATACTCGAGTGGTGCACACACTGTGTGTGCATCTTGACCTCCGTCCGCCAGGTCCCAGATAATAGTGATTCGCCAAAACGTCTGGAGCTCGTTTGCATCCTGTTCAAGAGCTACAATTGTAGACTAGTAAATTATTCCACTACCCAGAGCTTTCCCATGCAGTTACTCTTGAAAAGACCAATGCGCTTCAGTGGCTCGTTTCGAATTCCTCTCTCTAAATTCAAATATTGTTATTCTTATAGTGTTCAAACTTGAGACTTTCGCCAATAATGCTCGAATCACTGCATTGATGAAACGGTATAATATGTACCTATATTGCCTATAGCTACCTACCTTCGAAGTCAGCTGTGAAGGAAATTTGCTACTCGTGTAGTAGTCCACTACAACAAAATTGTGCGAAGTCATAATTATATTTGGTAGCGAGGAACGAGCCTTGACCATCGGATCAGGTAGATCAGCATATGCTCGCCTGACTGCACGTAACGTCTAGCCTAGCTATGTCTGAGTAATATTCCTGCCGATTCACTTACAGTCATGCACGACTGATCTATGGTGAGTACAGACGAACTTTAGTGCGGTAGTCTGAATTTGTTTTTAGGGTGGGATCGAGCAAGGGGTGGCGGCCAGCATAGCCGTGTCCAGCCCGTCTCTTCGGCTAATTCTCTACAGCATTGGAGGGTCCTCCAGTGGAGCAGCTCTTCAGATCCACAGCCTCTCATGTCTTCTCTGTCTTGTTGCCTCCCACCATCCTACTCCCTTACCAGCCCTATGGCTTCCAGCGTACCGCCATTTCTTCAACTGTGCTCGAAGGAATCCTTTGCATAGTATTTGTTAATTTCTCTGATAGTATAAACTGTTAGTTCACTCGTGTAAAATGTCCCAGGGATATTTAGTTACTGCGATTGTGCGACTGTTATTCCACTCGCTTGAAATGTGTATCTGGTTTATGGAATTGCTTTGATTATATCTGCTGTTGCACTAAAGTGAAATATACGAGCGTGACTCACTTTCTCTGATTCTATAACATGTTCCACTATGCTCTGATATGTACTTTGTTTTATTTTCTTGGCTACAACTTGCGTTCCCCTGTGAGGCAGCAGCAGATTCTCAGGTCTAATACCAACACTGCTTGCCCCAAATCTTCGTTAGCTATAAATAAAACACTTCTTAGCAGCAGTTAGGAGAAGACGAGTCTTACGTTTCCTCTGTTACTTTAAGAATTAGATGTTACTGATAATATTCGTCTCATACTTTAAGACTTAGATGTTACTGATAAGGTAGGTACCTGTATCGTAGGCTGTGAAGTACTGCGTGTAGGTACTCTCCTTAGAGTTTTCCCTCTGGATCTTGATGTGATCTACGAGTTCGTCCCGCTTAAATAATCTACTTCCTGCTCGCAGTTGAAAATTATCTGCCTGCTCTGTAGCATCCTGACGTATGAAACAAGGGTGGAATCGGAGTCGGATAGCTGCCAGTCTCAGGGATCGGAGTCGGACCTTTTACTTCTCAACCCCGCAACCCTGGGTGCAGGCATCGCTTTTGTATGTGTATATATAAAGTTGCTGTTGCTGCTGCCTCGGCCACAAAGCGCGGCACTTGGAAGCGTAATCGCCCACTCGTGTGTAGGACCGTCCGTCCAATGCTCCTCCAGTGTGTGGAGCGGCTCCACTCTCTCGAGTACCTCTATGGCTATTGGCAGCGGCTACAATAGTGCAAATCTTCTTAATGAGCGCCCCTCAATGCCATGAGTGCCACTCACGGTTATCTCCCCCCCCCCCCGTATCCAACTAACCTGCCTCTCCCCCAGCCTGCCTCGCACTTCTTGGACTCTTGTTCGTAAGAGTCACTGGCTAGTGTCCCTGGGTCTGTTTGTGGCAGCTCGCTCTGGGGAGGGAGGGGTATTGGGTAGCCCTTGCGAACGGCCCAATATAATTAAAGAAAATGCTCTTAGCAAAACCCAGGTTTTCTGGAGTCGGTTGGGCCAAGTCAGACTCCGTCTTCTTGGCCTCGCCAGTGCATGTTCGGCTCCCGCTCCTTGGATCCCCAAAATGTCCGACTCCTTTTCTTTACAAAGCAGGCCCATTTTTACCGACTCAAACACTTACGAGCGAGTGTCCGACTGTATTTCTTGGCCGCCAAAATTCTCTGACCCAACCTCTGCAGCTCGAACTAGCCTGACGTCGATACGCCTCGTCGGGTACGGTACCTATACGCTCGCAACAGTCATTGTCGGGAGATAATTGTGCTCGCCCGCAGTATCTACGCAGGCAGCTTCACTACTTGTTGTAACATTATTATGGTACCATCCGTGCTCTTGTGTTGACAGTAGTGGTAGGTACCCTCGAGACCTGGTCTTTAGGAAAACTGGCGACGTTAGTTGCTAATGTTGGCGAATATCCAATGGCTTTTAAATTCAGTCCCTTCCTATGTTCTAAGTCTTGTAGTAGTGATTAGTAACTTTATAGTCATGTCTGTTTTGCTCTTTTGCTTTGGACTGAAATTTTAGGTGCCACAGTTAGTTTACGATTACATTGAAATAAGCCAGCCTTATGTTAACTTCTAACTAAGCTGTGAAGGATTCCTTGATTAAGAAGGAAATCTTCGAATATCTCTCGTACCGTTACCCGTAAGCCACGGCAAAACCAAATAAATTCACGAGAGAAAAGATTGATGAAGTTCCTATGGAGATACATTACAGCAAACTGTGTGTGCTCAGTGCCACCGTTATTTGCGATATTAATAATGTTCCATCTATGGAATGTCGCCCAATGCACACTACACTTTTGTGCAGAACTGTGCCGCTGTCTGAGGCAGTGATGCCCAAACGCACCTATGTTTGTAGGACTCACTGGAGAGGATGACACTTATCTCAAGTATGTGTATGTTGAGGGAGGCTCTTCAGAGACTCTTCAGGTGTCTCTTAATTGAGAGTGCTGATAAGATAGTGGGGGCTTGCCTTGCCCCTTGAGTTAGAACTCTTATCGCTTCCTATATGTCACTTCTTGTGTTTCCCATGCCCACTTGTACCTATCTGTTGTCTTACCTCTGCCCTTCGTTGCCTCTTGTCTTCTCCATACCGAGCTTTGCCTCCTATGTTTCCCATTAGCTATCTTTCTTGTTATATTTCCTATGCTCTTGTTCACCTGCTGTCTTTCCTGTGCCCTTCTATACCTGTTGGGTTGTTGCTGTTCTTTTACTTTGTTTTCTACCTGCAGCTCCCATGCGCGACGATCCTCCGCGCAGAGATGATCACAATAAAATACCTACTCCACTTATATACTGTGCATTTTTAATACTTGTGGCTGTTGGTGTTGCCAGTGTCGTGGACACAAAGGCTTAGACGTAAACTAGAACTAATCAACGCCACGGGAGTAACATGTGTTGTCTTCCACAGCGTTGCGTGAGAGCAGCGGAGAAGGCCGGCACTCGTATATTGGACCCCGTCCCTGATCGCAGTAAGGCACATGCTCGGCGGGCGAGCCAGCATCATGGAACCAACACTTCGTCCCCTACGCTGCCGCAGCTCTACAGCAGCAAAGCTACTC
>LQNS02000141.1:32105869-32135008 GCA_001587735.2 Parhyale hawaiensis | reverse complement strand
GGAGAAGGCCGGCACTCGTATATTGGACCCCGTCCCTGATCGCAGTAAGGCACATGCTCGGCGGGCGAGCCAGCATCATGGAACCAACACTTCGTCCCCTACGCTGCCGCAGCTCTACAGCAGCAAAGCTACTCAGCTTGTTAAGAAGGAAAGACCCGTGAGTATAGAAAAGTGGTTCGTTTTGACCCTTTTTGGGTGATTTCCTCACTCTTTCTCCCCCAGACTCTTTAAAATATTAGTTTCTTTCCTTTAGTATAGCTACGAGGTGTGTGTTATCACGCAGTCATGCTGCAGTAACTATTCTATATTTTTGTTGTTAAAATTTTAATTCCAAATTTTCACCTTCAAAGCTTTATTTTGAGATGCTACACAGCGCTAAAGACGGTTTGAAATTTTTTTTTATAGTAACACGAAAATGAAAATACTGGTCTTGCCTTCAACCGGTGTGTTATGGCTTTTTCTAGCATTTGCCAACATCTTAAGTCCTATGCTCAGGTGAACCTTCCAACTTGGAAAAAAAAAACACAAGGACTCATATCTGGCGAGTATGGCGGCTGAGGAGTCTGAGAAATGCACAGTATTGTCTCGCTAAAAACTTAGTTAAATGACTAGCTATCCTCTTGTCTGTTTAATCCTGCGAAAGTTTTTTTTTCTCAAACCATTTTTAAATAGACTTTCGTCATCTCATTCCTTTGATCAAAATATGACGGAGTGTGCGTGTCAAAATTCACTCTTAAGCGATTATTCTGCCAACTATCGATAAGAGCGCACAAGCATCCTGATTTGTAGACGTTTTCGTCAGTTCTCGCAGTTGATGATTTGCTACTGCTTCATTCGACTCTAGGCCTTACGAGAATGCTTTACACCACCTGAAAATTTGGCCTAGATTAAGTCCTGTCACCGTGGGCTTGTTGGAAGTTTTATTTCAAGTTTAAGTTACTCTGTGCCTGTATCTGCAGCAAAACGGAATATTGCACCTTTGTTTAAAAATGTTGCCACTCTTCTTCCAAACACTATAAAATAAAATTTACCGGTTCACCAGACGAATCCCTATGAAGCACATATTGGCTCTCCCTATTTCAAACTCGCTCTGGCGACTCTTACGATGTTGGTTTGCATCCCGTCCTAATGGCAAGGCCACAAGCATTGTTATATGTAACGGACCTCTACTGCTCGCAGCGCTTTATTTACACCCCTCGACTTGCATTCAAACCAGGTGTTAGCGCTACCGAAGCTGTTACTGAAATTTGTGACTTGCATGAAAAAGAGCAATGCCTCAGAGTACCACTCGCCGTTAGTTTTCACCGTTTGAACCTGGGGATTTTGACTGATGTGGGAGGAGGGTTGACACGCTCTGGTGGACCAGTTGCGTTTGACGAGGAGCGATTTAACTAACTTTTCGACTAGATTTCAAATGGTATAGCAGACCACCGCATCTGTCATCAATATTGCCACTTACCAAACTGTAACGTACAAAAGCCTTACAGATTCATTGAAATCTTTGTAGGTAATTATATTCACTCGAGCACTTGCAGTAATTCTAGATCGGTCACTGCACAGGACCATCATCTTCCCTTCACGTCCGGCATACCGCAATCACCATCCAGACTAACCGTATACCGTAAGTGTCGACGTCAAGTGCCTACCTCACAGTACGAGCCCCTCGTGTCTGATAATAAAATGTCACTTGTGGTAGCTATGACTAACACTATTTGTAACGGCCACAAATGTGTACAGTAGACGCGAAACATTTAATGTACTTAATCGTTATTCTCCATTTCATCATTAACCATCTGTGTAAAACATTATTTGGCTCAATTGTAGTTGGGGTGAACTTTCGGAATCTGGAATCCGTGAAGGTTACGTTAGATTAGATTACATAGGCGGCAGAACGCACCAACAGGCCCATTCCCACAGAGACACCGGGACTTACTCCCCAACCCTCTATGAGCTATTGCCATTATGTTAACACGATAAAGGTGACAAAGGAAAAAGAAAAAAGCCAAGAGTCGATCACGCATGTACTCAAGTGCAATTTATAGCCGCTGATCTACAGAGCTGGTGCTCCTGGAGGCGTGTTCATAGTTGTGTGGCTCGTGCTATTTTATGGGCCAATGTGAAGGACATCCAACTGATGCGTTTTTGAGGCTCTATTATTATCCGCCATGAGCTCCTTCAATGTACCAATAGTTGATCTTGCTAATGTGGCCTTATAGAAAATGAAAATAATTTCATCAATAAAGGTAATAAGTTACAGTACCTACCACACAGTACGACTAGCCCTACAGCAAAACGCGTGATGTAGAAAATGGTGTACGTTCTTTAGAGAATAATTAGAACTGTTGCCCGAGTCGTGTAAGTACGACTTGTACAAGCTCTCTGTAGTCATTATTATAAGTCACATATACGTCCTATGGGAAATGTAAAGTATACATGGTATTGACTCCCAATGAAACTGATTTCCTCCATTTACACTGGCAGTTTACCGTTGTTTCCCATAAACCACCCTGTAAACTCAGTTTTAGACAATTTCGAAAAAAAAACTACTCCTACACTTTTTTGCAATTTAAACTTCAAAATGCATGGAAACTCTGTTTTAAAGGTGTTGTTTTTTCGGGAAGAATTTAAATAAGATCACAGTCATCGTATGGTTAACGTATCACCGATAGTTATAGTGTGTACCTGTCAGGTTGATGGTACCGTTAATTGCTGAAGATCTATCTTACCATCCTGTAGAGTGTAGACGAATGGTAGGTGTATCGACCGTGAACTACCCAATGTCATCTCTGATGGAGGACGTTACAAACTTTGTCGTTGCTACGACATACAAAGTACGTACTTCAGTTGTTTTAACTCTACAGCCGCCAGGAGGTAGTTATTAAACCGTGTATATGTATTTAATCCGTTACCATTTCCTCTAACCATCAGTTCGTGCCAAAATGGCTGTAGGTATTGAAAACGTGCTCCGACGGTCTTGGCAGCGGTAAAAGGTTAACACTTCATAACTCGCGAACTAAATTTTTGCGTAACGAATCCGTCTGTCGGTGACGTAAAGGAGGGAATCTTCTTACCTGTTTCCCTCCTCAGCCTCGTGCAGTTCTCAATGTCTTCGCCCAGCAGTTGCGTTGCGAGCGCGGACAGAGATAAGTGCGGGGGTCTAAAAAGCATGTATTTTTCAGGTTGTGGACATTACCTGGCCCAGCAGTTATTTACCGCTTGCCATGCAGCTCTTGTTAACTTTTTACCCTCAAGTGGTAACTGCTCTCCTGGTGGAGTGTGAGTGGCGTGGCGTGCCAGGGCGGCTACTCGGGTCCCGGAGTCGGGACTCGACTGGTGTCGATTCCCCCAGTGCCATATTGGAAGCGTTTGTGGTAGGTCGTGTGTCCGCTCGCGCTAAGCGGTCCATGTGACGGCGACGCCAGTGTCCTTGCAGTTATACGACTCGGGTGGCCGTAGCAGTAATTATGTTAATGTACTTTAATTGAAAACAATATGCGACTGACTGTACGTGTGGAAACCAGCCCGAGCTCTATCGCGCAACTTGAGAGATGTATGATAGCTTCAACTTTGTAATATACAGTATATATTTTTTAGAATACGGTATCTGTCGCTTGCAACCACAATATCGAGCTATCCCACTTTTGTTTTTATTAATAGCAAGTTATTAGCAACTCGAGTGAAATTTTTTTATGGGTCTTACAACGAGCTTAGTGGGTGTAGTGTAGGTGTAGCCATATTAAAAGCTAATAAATCTCCAAGACTTCTGCAGTAAGCGATTTCTCGTATTTTATTCGGAAAATAACTTTAGCCTGACATAGTATTTTTATGCAATTTTAGCCCCACAGCAAGTAGGCCATTGGCAGAAATATAGCTACTTTATTCAGACGTTCCATGACCAAATGAAGAAGGAAACTTAGCTGAAGGTTAGAGTTGGAGGCTACTTGAAGTTCAATTTCAAGAGTTTTTGTCTGAAACTTTCGTGTCAAGTATAAAAAAAATAGTATTACTAATGATACATTCCTCTGATATTCCGTTTCGTTTTCTACTTGCTCTTTCCTTGCGCGTTCCTTTGTGGGAACAAGCTCGTGTATGGGTTCCACGTTTCTCTTGGCGTACAGTACCTATGTCTCTTCTTTCTTCTTCTCTTTGGATCACAGTGTACGCTGCGGTTAGGAAGACTTAAACTAGGAATATTTTAATAATGATATAATTTAAACAAGTGCACAGGTGGCTGCGCGTGTTCCAGGTTCTGGTGGAAATGATTAATTGAGTGTACCATCTGTTTCCTCAGTATAGCTATTAGAAAATACTACGGTTCCGTCATCTGATGATCACTCTCGTCTCTTTGCTCACTGTGCATCGCACGAGCCCCTGTATAACTCGGGAGTTTCCTTTTCCCGTGGAAAACTTGTTTAAAATTTTGACGGTGGATTAAAAGCATTTTCTAAAAGCATCAAAAATTGATTGCATCCACTCCCTTGAAGAAATAATCAGTTCGTTTGTCTTTCGTTTTGCTTGTTTCTCCTTCTTTGCACATGGGTTGTCCGTCTCTCTTGTTGTTGATGCTACCTACCTCCTTCCTTGCCTTCCGTTAAGGCCCTTGTGCAGAGGTGAGAGGGACCTCACGTGACATCTTTATTAACACAAGCTTCAGTCTCTACAGTTGCAGTGTACATCTCACGTGTAAGCTGTAAAGGTGTACTGATAATAGAATATGATGTAGCTATTATTACTCGCTCACGTATTTCTGAGCTTTGCTCTGTTGGTTGAATAAATAACCCGCGAAATTATGCTCCTGCTAATGGATAGAGGAATTACTACCTATCATGCAATAGCCTACACTAATTATTATAATGATCTAGTCTGATAATCTTGCATAGTTGTTATCCAAACAACCACACAGTCATTATTCCGTGAGGTTGATGACCTTTCATACCTATGATTAGACGGCCCGTGACCCGTTAGGTCGTAATCACGATTGTCTTTGCTTTCACAAAAAAGCAGGGGCTATTTAGCTGGGCATAGACCACACGCTATTCGGCCGTCCTCTCCTGCCTGTCAAGGAGCTGGCGTACGGTTCACTATCAACAGATTCTTTGCTTCTCTAACGAATTTTCAACACCCAGGCTAGAAGCAAAGTCAATTCATATGTTACTTATTTCGGTTCTACGTCCTGTAACCCCGTTGCATTTATCGTGCCCGTTCTTGAGGCTGAGCCCCAGTTCATTTACTACAGTCTGTAGTAACTACTGGGGCTGAGCTCAGTTTAACTTCCGTGTCACAGATACAATCGAATTAAAGTAAAGAGCTAATCCATGGAAAGAATGCAGCTGTGCCCTAGTCCCTCGAATTTCTTCCCGTCTTAATATAGATAGATGTGCTTCGGACGAAGTGCAAGCGATGTTATGCACGCCACCCTATGTAACCTTAAGCACTACGCTTGTCGAATTGCAATTTTTGATGATACTTAGGGGGGAGGGGGATAAAAACAGCGAAATACTTCTGTATCTGAATTCCTAAGAGTGACAGAATGCCGCTTAAAGTTAGTCTCAAGACCTCTGAACTCCAACCTTCTTGTATCTATATTGCACATGTCGACGATAAACACCTGTCCAAATTTCCCGTATGGTATTATTAAGGTTTAATGTACGGCCAAAAAAAGGAACTTTTTATTTTTTAATGGACGTATTTTTCTATGTAGAATCTGAATCTGAAATCCATTTTTTTGCTCACCCCTAGTTTTTTAGTTATAGGGGAAAAAAAAAAACTATCCCATTGTTTTCCTATGGGAGAAAAGACCCAACGATGGCACAGTGCACTGGACAACCTTTGAATAGGATTTTAACCATCGTTGGGTATTTTCTCCCATAGGAAAACAAGGGAATAGGGGTTTCCTTATAACTAAAAAACTAGAGGCGAGCAAAGAAAAAACGGAATTCAGATTCGGATTCTATACATCGAAAAATACATCGATTAAAAAAAAAATAAAAAGGTCCTTTTTTTGACGTACATTAAACCTTAATTTTACCAATTGGGTATTATTTTCGACAGGTTATTTGCTGCAGGGCTGAACTTCCATGCAGATTACGTTCATGAAGTTCTTGTATTGTGTGTGCGAGATGTGACAGGTTCCCCATATCAATGGGAGATCTCTTTAAGGCTGGATGATAAGCTGTCGAAGTTAAATTTGTGGTAAAGTAAGTAGGTAATAGTCTCTATGGCGGTTATTGCAGACGCCCCGTATAACTTCTGTTGACTTTCTTAACGTACGAGCTTAGATTTCCCGCCAATTCTCTACCAAATAACGTATGTTTAAACTAGTTAGTATAATAATATAACAAAATTCAACTACAGGACGATTCGCCATGGGCGAGAGGGCCCTGCAGCATCATATCTTTAGATCTCTAGGCTCTACACCTGCATAGCCTACTCAACACTAGATAAAAAAATCTATAAAACACAAGAATATGCCACTACAAGTAGCTAGCTGGTCAAACCAGCGCTTATGAGCAGAATCTCCTCTCGGATCATTTTACTACACCGGCCGACTCAGCAACGTCACCGGGACGCAACACACATTAGACTCGTATATCCGCCAAGGATCTGTAGCATAAGATGTGCACGATATCACAACTTCAAATGTCCTGGTTTTTCAACCAGTTATCGCCATCATAGAAAATAGGATGGGCTGCAGGCCAAAGAGTTTTCTGTCAGTATTGTGTAGCTCGCCTCCCTATGTTTCGGGAAGTCTCACTTTGGGGATCTCATAAATTACCTGAGCCCAATCTAGGCCATGAAGCTAGACGCCTTGCCCTTCATTCCTATGTAGCTTCTTCTTCCCCTACGGTCCTCTCGGCCTTACCAGTAACAGAGGCTGTGTATTGTGTATGTATACGTATTCGTCGGAAGACCCGGATAGATTGTTCTCGTTTTGGGGCGAGGAGGGAATGTGGGTTACATGCGGTACTCGATCCCTCATCGAGTGTGTTTGTCGTCCCTTTCCGTGTCACAATATCTTTGGGCTTCATGCGCCCATGAGACAACCGTGCAATTTAATGCGTGCTGCGGGGTTCGTCGCACCTGGCGCAATCCTTAGTGAATATTAGTTTGTATAGTTGGATAGGTCTTCTTTGTTCTGCTTCTGCTCCTTGAGGGTGGCCACCGATGGTTATACTGAAGTTTGCCCACGAAAATAATACCTGTTCTCGCGTGGAGGACCGTTGAAGAGGCACTCGACTTGAGAGTTTTTTTTTACTGTCATTGTCTTTTCTCTACTCGTTTCCTGGGGATCCATCGCGCCTTGTTTTCCTGCCAGAAGAAGCACACTGACCAATTGAGAGGCTGGTAGAACTCCGCGAGTTTGCTTCCAACTTGAAACTTTACTGCAGAAACGCCGAGATAGTAGCTATAGGCTATGTGAGATGTGCTGCGCGCAAAAGAAGTAGGTCATCGTCGAAGCGCTAGAACCCACTTTACTTCTTCTACCCCCTTGTGTTTCCTCTGACAACTGATAATTTCTCCTTGCTGCTGCTTCTTTCTTTCCCCAGGTTGCTGTTCATTTTGTTCATTTTCACAGTGCTCCATGCCGTGGTTCCTCGTTTTCTACTTACTAGGTGTCATAGCGTTCTCCATTTCCTCTCCTTTCTGCGGTTGTTGTAACTCGAGAAATACCTATAGCAACAGTCTGTTTCCTCTCATAAGTTCCATTTTATACTCTATATCAAGACTTAGCTTAAACTAACGTACCGTAGTTATTACCGCACATTTCTGTCTGATTACAATGGGGAACAAGCAATTTATGGCTACAATTCTTTCAACTGTATTCCCATCAGTTCAGCCCACTGATTTCAAAGATGAAGACCGTTTCCCTCTATCATGTCCCATTTTCAAACTAACACGTCTTGTTTCTTGTCCTTCATCAGTAGTACTTATTCCTACACAACACCCACTGAGATAATGTTTAGACGAGTCCTATAATGCTATTCCTACAAGAATATTAAGTACAAGTACTGAACGAATATCTGGAAAAAAACCGGATGTGCGAGCAAAATTCTAGTTGCAGATATAAAATTGATGTCCAATAGCGACTTATAATAAATGGGAGCAGCTCTTGAAGTTGAGGCAAAAGAAAGAAAGTAAAAATTTGTTGCCATGTGCTATGCTGAGAGCTTCCGGCAACTGTTGTGCTAATAAGGTTAAGCAGACTTAGTTTTATGTGAAATTAACCCGTTGCGTGGGATGCTGTTCAAGTTACGTTCCTTGAAAGATGGCTGATGGATGAGTAATTCCTCTCGGAAGCTTCTTCAACAAAAAAACCCCCATTATTCCGGTAAGTGCCATATTAATGATATTATTGATAATTAGTTTTTGATAGCCGAGTATCTGAATGACAACGATAACGTTGTTAAAGTATTGAAGATGCGAGTGCACCAAAAAACTAAATTCTTCAGCTTTGAACGATTCCTATACGTTACTGCTTGATGCGTTCCTCAGGAGGGTCAACATTAAAGACATCTTAAATAGAAAATTCTCGTCTTTTTTCATAAAAGAGCACGGGCCTGACTAATGGAATCTTTATGCAGCCCCCAACACGTAAGTGAAAGTTCAGCCCAGCAGCCAGTGAGCTACCGACGAGCAATATTGCTTTGGACACTCGTTCACTAATTAAAGGAAGAATCAGTTTAGGACTTCGAAAGAGTGTCGGTGTTTGGAGCTGCTCGAAGTTGACTTCTCCATCCTTACGAGTGACCTCGTGTGGTTATTTCCATAGCCATATTCATACAAAAGTGCTTTACAGCGGCTCGGTAAAGGGCTAAGTAATTGCTGTATAAACATATATCATGTGTATCCCCTGCTGAGTGACGGGCATAATTGGGGGTGTAAAGGGTGAGAGCAGCAGACGATTGTTGGTGAGACGGACGAGGTGCATGCAGCTCCTGTAGTATTGCCCTCGTGTGTCGTATGCTAGCAGCAATTGGGCCGTTGTTTTAGGCTGCTGATGCGTGGGCTTTCGATTAGCGAGTGGTGATCGTGTGAGCTGTGCTGGCGTTTATGCGTACCATTATCTCGCTTTATGATGATGACACTTTGCTCCACTGAACCTAACTTTATACTCTCTTTATGAGAGCTTTATCGCTGCCCTAAAACTTCTTTAGTGGCGGTGTCTGCTGCCGAGGCCCTCTCTCTATCTCCCTGTCTGCGTGTAGCTATAGCCCGACCGCTTGTCCTGTACTCCGTGTCATTTGTCCTGGTAATTCTACTTCTGATCTGTTTCTACCGTCCTCAGCCCTGTCCTACTTTAGGCACGCTCAGTGATCGAATTGAACTTCGTGTTTCTGTATTTTATTATCCTTATAATAGCCTCGTATGCGCTACTCTTATATGTATTGGGCATTTGCTTTCCTGGTGACATTCCCAACAACCGTTCTAAACCTTAAGTTTTATTTCGGACGATTTCTCTAGTCACCACTGCGGATATTCTGTTTCTTCTATTAAATTTCAAATGTGATACTCAGTCGCCTTATTGTGACCCACCAGTGCCAAGTATTTCATCAAAAAAAAACTGTTGCACCTCTGAATCATTGGCTGCGGGTACATTTGGTACTGTACAGTTAGGTATGCAGCACAGTATCGCATTGAGTGTTTGTGAAAGCACGCTTGTATCACAAGCTGAATGCTAGCTAAAGAATTATAGCCTAGTCAAACCAGCGTAATTAAGGAGTCCGATGGGCGGGGCTAAGAACGCTAGGCAACTTTGCCAAATCTCACATAAGCGCGTGGTATAACTTGCCTCAATCGATAAAATTATATTTATATTCGAATACTCAGAGTACATTAGTCAATAGATTAGATTTGGCCCTGTTGCGTTCATTTCAGCCCCGCCCTTAAAGGACTACTTACGCTGGTTTGACTATAACTCACGGTAGTAAATTGGTTACTCTATGGCCTGTGCGGAGATTTTACTATCTTTATAAAAGTTACTCAGCATATTAGAGAACATCGTCTTGCAAGGATATCTGCCCCTTAATTAACGTAAATAAATTGCCCGATTTATTGCTCCAACGCGCAGTGCTTGGCATACTACATGCCCCTTTTTCCTTCTTCTCTTTGAACCATNAAAATTGAGGCAGTTCTATTCTTTTAAAATATATATATATATTATATATATACATATATATAAAAAACTAAGGCCTAAATGGAAAAAGTTACACGAATAAAAAGTGTTTTCAGTAAGATCGGACACTAATAAAGAAAATTCCAAAATTTGTAAACGATCCCCTTAAGCGCGTGGTATAACTTGCCTCAATCGATAAAATTAAATGATATTTTATTCGAATACTCAAGTGCATTAGTTAATAGATTAGATTTGGCACTGCTGCGTTCAATTCAGCCCCGCCCCTAAAGGACTGCTTAGGCTACGCTGGCTTGACTGTAGCCCACGGTAGTAAATTGGTTACTCTGTGGCCTGTGCGGAGATTTTACTATTTTTGTAAAAGTTACTCAGCATATTAGAGAACATCGTCTTGCAAGGATATCTGCCCCTTAATTAACGTAAATAAATTGCCCGATTTATTGCTCCAACGCGCAGTGCTTGGCATACTACATGCCCCTTTTTCCTTCTTCTCTTTGAACCATCAGTGACCTGAGTACGGAAGCCTGAACTTTGTATAATGTAACTAGCTACATCGAAGGGCTCGTGTTGCATTGGTGATTGTCATGTTCGTTACTTTCTCTCGTTACTTAAAATAAAACAAGTAGCTGCACCCATAACATATCCACAACAGCCTGCCACTGTCCATAAGAATCATCATCATAGGCAAGATCAGTTTTATTTTCTTTGTTTTAGTCATAAGGGAAAGATCAGCGTATGATAGGCTACTTAATGTTGCAACTGCTCTTGCATTCACTGCTCATGACGTGAAAGGAACCAGTCGGTGGAGCTGACATTGCGTTTGAGGAATTCGCTTGCGCACCGCATAACTTTTCCTTTCCAACGCCTGAATATCTTTTGTCACTTGTTGAGTGTTCACTCGATAATAAGCTGAAATAGGTACGATAAATGAGTTTCCTCTTTTTGTAATCTGTTGCAGTACACAGTAGGTTTGTCTGCACGCCGGTGCGCCGCGTGCTGCACTCGACTGTAAGACAATCCGTGTTCGGTGTGGGGGTCCGTAACAGGGCTGTGTGCGACATCCCTGAGGGGTGCGAGGACACTGAATCGTCAGGGCGTAGTACCAGCACACGCTTTATTATTCTCATTGGAAAAGTGGTATTGGTACATGTAATAGCTAAATACTTTGATTGTAGACCTATAGATAATAACGTAAAGAATCTCAATGGTATTATCTACACATGGCACAACTGTTGTATTAAATTAACTGTGGGCACTAGTGCGTGCCGGAGGAAGGGATTTGAGAAAGAGTTCGAACAAAGAAAAAGGTTAGGAATAAGTGATTTATGGGGAACTAAACCACTGCCGTGCGTTCGGTCGCCAGTTAAGCTTATAAACCCCGTTGTAGCGAGCCATAGTGCCTTCAGCTGGGACCCTGGTACAAGAGCGGCCAGGCGACGTCTGTGGAGTGGCCATAACGGAGCTCCTCTCGAGACTATTGATGGCCAATAAAGTGCTCGATAGCAGGAGAGGCCTCGACGCTCGAGAACACTGCTTCCTCTCACGCTAACCAATGACAACCTCAGCCTGTGTGCGTGCGTCCTCTTCTTGGCTGCTTATTCCATAATAAATAGCTCTGAGAACTTCATTTGCGTCCTCTCGGTAGACGCTCGCCACCCTGTGCTTTATGTGATGCTGGTAGGGGAGGCGTTATTCACGGCTACCGTCCTGCATGTGCCACTGTTGCTCCTTTGTGTAACATTGGGCAATGCATTGTTTATATCCCCTACGAACGCATCAATTCAAAAAGGTTCGCTCAATTATATAGTAGTTGCAGGTTGGTTGCGTGGGGGTTTTGTTAACCTCATGGAGTTTCTCCGTTCCTACGTCGCCAGCCTGGTGTGATTTAATAATAATAATAATAATAATAATAATTCCTGTACTTGCTTTCGGGGACAGAGGCAACCTGTACTGCCTGCGTTAAATCCCCTCTGCTCTCAGGGGATTTGAGGTAGGCTCCAAAATCTATCGGTCGCAAGAGTTCATTGAAGACTACACCGGAATGCTTTCTTGTTGGTCACTTTCTATCGGTTGGAGGAGGGAGAGGAATGTCAGAGTGAGCAAATCCTTGCTCCTAGAGTCGTACAAATGTGATCCTATTACACGCGTCACCGACCTTACGCTATTATTTGAAATTAGTGCTTCTTTATGTGCATGCCAGTGAAATATGTTGACAATAATGGGGGTGGAAGGAACATTTGTAAAAGCGTTCTTTCTTCTTAGTCTAGAGTGATAACGTTATGTTATGCATATAGGTAGATGGGCTTGTTGTTGAGCTCCCCGCTCCCTCCCCTAACTGCACTTTCTACCCTTCATTGTGTTGAAGTTGAAATCGGAAGGGAAACGAATAACTTGAAAGTTTACTAAAGGCTACTACTCTATTTTTGCAACTTTAATATTCATTCAGTGGTTGTTTCTTAATACCAACCTTGTTCCATGTGGCTGGGTGTCTAGCAGTCTGGAGAACAGGGAAAACTCGGGGAAAAAGGGACCAGGAATCAAAAACTTCAGAGAATTTCTGCAGGGCAGTGGATGGTGTTCATTTTGTGGGGTTATCTTTATGAATGTGGCGTTCCCTCAGAGCCTGAGCCGTATGAGGATTATTTGTTCTGCAGTGCCGAAGAAAAGTGGACGACTATCTAGCTCTATTTTGCAGCAAATGTTAACATTGTGAGGGTGAATTGTAACGGTTTCAGACCCATTCAGCCATAACAAATTGGTAATCACATTATTTGGGAGGAAATAGACAATCTGTCACTCAGGGAGATCGAACCAAATCAGGGAAAACTCGATCAGGGAACTTTAAAAGTCCTTGTCGCTAGACATCATGTATGGGTTTAGACACTTATAGTCATTAGTTCTTTTCCACATTGGTTGGTTTTATGATCACCAGGCTGTATATTTCTTGGTCTTTTAAAGTCATACAAACGTTGAAGCGCTGGAAAGCGAATGTGTCTTGTAGCTACACGATTTCCTTAAGCGTCTGACTACTTGATCACGTACTGCAGCTTTACACTTTTGTGGTCAATAACTAATTTGAGATGTAGCTATATATTCCTGGAGGATGGGAGAGTTTCTTTAACCTGTCCCCCTCCCCCATAAGTTCCTGCGAACATGAGAGCTTCCTACGGTCTCCCAGTTTGTCGAGGCACGATCCGAGCCTAGTTAAAATCAAGTTGATATCGTATTATCAGGATGACAACAGCTGATGCACATAGTTGATGAAACTACTCCATATAGTTACGACTATCAGAAACTTCTCACGAAGCACCTGGGAAGAACTCACGCACCTCCTGAGGGTTCTTGCCTGCACCCCAGTTTAGTGAACCCTTGCCATGCTCCCCAGTTTAGTGAACCCTTGCCATGCTCCCCAGTTTAGTGAACCCTTGCTTTATGTTTAGTGCATGTCACGACAGCCATCTGGAGCAGCAAATCACGGCGTCGCGGTACGGTTTCCTTGTAAGAACGCCTACGGTTTTCTTGAAGCCTGTCATTGCGCACTGGTGATGGGAGGTCCGCTGCATATATCGCTTAGTGTAAAACATTAGGTAGGACGCCGGTGTGGCCGTAAGTGCCGCACGCGAGCCACAAATGGTTGCGTGGATGGCAGAGCGTGGCTGCTAATAAGTAGCTCTTGTGCATCGTGTAATGAAGACCGCCGTGTCTCTCATTAGAAGAATAAAGCGTCGTGGGGAGTTACTGCTCGGTCGTTTGCCCTGCTACTACCACTCCTGTCGCTTAAAGAAGCACTAAAGCTGCGTGACAGCGACCGCTATAGAGCTGACACCACGCCATAAACTCCTGACAGTGATCTCGTAAAAGCTCCTCACGCCTAACTCCACACCGACTTCATTGAGCGAGCGCTAGATAGCATGACTGCTCCCTATCAAGCTTGTCTCTCTCGGCCACCAGGGCTTGCTTTAACTCAGCCCTCCCTAATTATCCTGCGCTTGCGGCCTGCTCCAAGTTCTCTGCAATTGCACCGTGTCCAGTGGTTATTGCTGGCCACTCCAGCCTTTATTTCTTTGGACAACTTGTCACGACCTGCCGGTATGTAACGTTCGGCGAGGCGGCTCAGCACCGACGCCTGCAATTGCGTTCGGGATGGCGGCTTTACCTCCACCTGCGTTTAGCTAAGTTTGGTACTGCGACTGGTAGTCGACGGTTGCAGTTTTGCGTCTGAAATATTAATTCCCAACGTGCGGTATGCAGTGGTGAAACTGAAGAGCGAACGTCGAAGGCTTCTGCGTAAGGAATATTAAAAGTTAGCTAGTTCTCGAAATCACATGAGTGTAATGCAATGGAATTCTGACTCTTGAAGGTTCAGTTTATGCAAAACGAAAAATCGAGCTATCGCTAGTGACGGTATTCGCTGCAGACCTTCACGGCTTAAATGTAAAATATGTCTTAGGAGAAAATTGAAACTGAACGTTAGGTACTTGAGACCGACTCCTGAACTCCGAATTTTGTCGAGTAGCAATACCTACTATGTAAAAGAATCTGGAGCCTTCAACCATTCGATGGCAGTAAAGAAATGTCATCTACTTCTGACGTCACGTTACACGGTACTTTATCGCATAGGCCTACATTTGGTGCAATTTTAATGATAATTTGATGTTTTTTGTCATAACGAATATTATATAGCTATTTGTTTTTGCAGGGCGGTGGAAGTCCCTCCAGCGGCGAAGAAGGCTACATTGTAAGTAACTTAATATGGATTTCTTTGTTTCGTTGTTCTATCTTCCTGCTTTCCACCTATTTCAGTTTTTCTGTTGTTTTTTTATCAATTGTCAGTTGGTTATCAGGTTACTACAAATTTCACGGTGTTGTATCGGTACCCGCAGCGGCGAATATCAGCAATACAACGGAAGAAACACACAAGCATATGACGAAAAAGACGACACATGTTTTGGATCCAGGATGACGGACAGTGGGAGTCTCTCTCGCTGCTCCTGATTGTCGATATTATTTTACAACCACTAATATTAATATGTACCGTACCTACTTTTGTGTTAGAGGACGCCGTATTATTACTCCCTGACAGTGTTCTATTAGTCAAACATGGATATTAATTATATAAATATAAACAATAAGCAAGCGCTAGAAGGTCCTGAGTCTACAGTGACGCGCATGCTCTTCTATTTCTTCCTCTGCATGTCTGGCATACCGTTATTGTTACTCACCGGGCACATGCATCTGTGTCTTCAACAATGTTGAGAGAATAATGTCTCTAAATAGTAATTGCATGTCTTTAGAATTGGTTCTTCTTTGTGGGGCGGTTTTATTACTCCTGTTATACTAGTTATTTGTGACGGTGATTTTTTTTTTCGTCCACTAATTTCCTGTAATCCCCTTTCCCGTAAAACAGTTGCTGTGCAAGAGCTCATTTACTCGCTTTGTGCTATAGTCATTTATTTTCAAACTTCATCTTGCGCTACACGATTACACGTCCATACTGATAATTAGTGTTGTGACTTGCACAAATGTGCACGCATATTCTGTCCAATTGTATGACTAAATTTTCATTTTCATTGTTTATACTAGTCAAGTCTATGCATAGGCATCATATTTTATGTAAGAAATCTAAATTCAGTCATACAGTTCGACAGAACATGCGTGCATATTTTGCAAAGTTACAACCCTACTGATAATTATTTCTACTAGGCAAATTCCTCCGTCTGAGAGCCGAAAGGGGCGCTCGGTCAGTTTGAAGGAGAGGTTTTGTTTGCCTGCGACCCCCGAAAGGGCGAACTGTGACGCCTGTTTTAAACGAGAGAAGAGTCCCTTGTTCCCCACGATTGCTTGCGTCGTTGGTGCCTAATTTATAGAGCCGTGGGGTCCTCAGGAAACATCTTGTTAATCAAAATAAGCGAAGCTTTTAACTGAGCAAGCGAGTTAGTGTGTTGGGTTTGCCTGTGTAGCTGGCAGATGCTGAGAGTCCTGATTGCATGATGTGCTTCGAACGCTCCTAACGACCTGTTAGCTTTCATCATAATGGCCGTCTTATGGGCCATTACCCAGCTCAAGATTATAGTGGTGGGCTCTTGCTCGAGCGCTAACACCACCGTTTCTCTTTATAGATACACTCTTAAAATTGCATTATGTTCTCCTCAGAACGGCAGTAGAAGGATAAACTCCGGCAAACCCCCGGGGTTATGTTAGATATTGCGTGCTGCCTCGTCTTTGTAGCGACTCCGCGCCGCACTTTATCTAATAATTTAGGCCAGTTTGTGTGTTGTCGGCGCTGTTAATGATGCTGCTTCAAATTGGTTAGTTTTATGGAGGCATTTTCTCGCGAGGATCATTATAGACTCGCTACACACCGGCCGTCGTTGGCTCTCATTACCGTAACCCTGCCGAAAGTGGACACTTTGTCTCTTCGAATTAACTTCTTCCTTCAACACCGACTGTTGCTACCTCATTTTATTTTGGGTCCAGTGTCGTAACCTTGGCAACGTATTTTATATAACCCCCGCACGTTGGTATGATTTAGCTCAGTCGTCATATTATTGCTTTTTTTCTTGTGCTGCTAGCGTACCCGGCCAGCAAATATGATGGCAAAAAAAAGTTGCATTGACTTTCATTCCGTTTTCATTCTTGTGTTACTACGTCTGCTGCCCTCCTGAGAGCATAGGGTTAGGTTAGTCAGTTTGCCAGTCCTATGTTGCATAGGATAGCGCCGCCAAGGGATTCCCTTTAGGCTACCTTAGCTTTAGCTAGGCCTACGGGACGTCTTTTTTTCGTGCCCGCTTTGCTTCCTTCCGTATTTATAAAAGGTACCGCTTTTCGTGCTTCGTGCTGTTCTTCTTCATCTGTCTTGACTTGCTGTTACCTACCATGCGATTTATCTTGTGTACGATCACCGTGTGTATAGGTTTCACGTTCTCTTGGGTCACGTTGTCTGCTGTGGGTAGGGAGGCCTAATTAACCTAGAAATATAATAATAAGTAGAGCACTCTGAGAGCGCATACCGCCGCCAAGCTAGGCAACGGTAGCAAAAACTTCAAATTGGCTCTGAAACCATAATTTTCTTTGTATAAACTCCAAAATCTAATCATTTGTGCCTTTTGATAGTAATAACAGCTTGTGCAGTTCTCTCGAAGATTCGTTCATAACTTTTTGAGTTATACTACTAACAAACGTTATGACAAACATGAGTCAAACTTACAAACGAACCAACCGATCTGCATCAAAATTTAATCATTTATGTCTTTTAACCTTACTAACAACCCCTATAAATTTCATAAAGATCCATTCATTATTTTTTGAGTTATTGTGCTAACAAGCATAAAATGAAAAACAGTGACAAACGAGCCAACGAACCAACAGATCATTACCAGAATTTCACAGTCATATATGTGCAGTAATATACTTGGAACGCTTTACGGACGCTTCTTTTCGTTAACATCTACATTAGCTTTATCTGTCAGTGGGACTTGCACATAAATTATTGAAATAAAGAACCACTATAATTGGGATAACCAATGCCGTGACGAGTTGCTTTCTTCAGTACAGCCATATCAATTGGAATTTAAATGCCTAGCCTATATATATATGTGTGACGATTCAATTAAGAGATTCTTTAAACCGTGCACCACAATCTTGTACGCACTATAACGTGACGATCGGACAGAAAGGCCGTCTGCCTTCTTATTATAGCGCAGTCTCCATGGGAACATTGCAGAAATTTATAAAAATTATCTCAAAATTATTGCCGTATCAAGAATTATCTGTAAGGTCTTCGTGTTTTACTTTCGTCACAATCTACCTACCTCTTATGTTGTTCTCTTTAGTTTGATACAAGAACGTACCGCCCTGCTCTTGTAAAATACTCCGTCCACTAATTGTTTGCCTAATTAATAAGCTAACGTATAGCTGACTGTACCGGTGCCATCGGCTGACAGCATAAAATACGTTTCTCGCAAATAATTGCCAGACTTAGTCATTGAAAGTCGCTCGTGTTGCTCGTTAGCGTCAAGATTAGCTCGTACTGCTTTTTTCCTCCCGAGCCCCTTGATTTTTATTGGCTTATTGAGGTGTTGATTGTATTATAACTGCATGTCCTTGTCTCTTTACATCATTGTTAGCTCTAATGAGCGATGCATCGCACAGATCGGCGGAGCGTGCGCCGCTATTGTACAGTCTTATCAAGAGCAGCTCATGCAGCCATCCGCTCTCGCTGATGAGCTTGTCACCCCTGGACTTGCTCAACGGGTCCTCTTGTAGCCCCCGCCATTAGTCCTGTCTGTCGTGTTGCCCGATAATTGCTCCTTGGCTGTCCAGCAACGCACCCTCGGCTCGTTTTTGCCCAAATTTATAGTCCGTGTTTGCTTGTCTTCATTTTGAGGAACATGCGTTCGAGTGTTGTTTACCGCCGCACTACATGCGCCCTCTCTCCTGTGCTAGCTGCAGCCTCCGTCTCCCGTGCAACACTTCACTGGACGTGCTGGGTGTGTTAAGTGGCACTTGCCAATTGCTGCTTCCCTTTTACTGCGTGCTGCCACAGTTATTTACATCCGTTTTGCAGTTATTAGATTCCTATCAGTTTCAAAGAAGAAGAAATTTGCTTGTTATTTCGTCTACAGGCCCATAGGTACTGTATTCGCCCTATGGCTTAGCAATGTGCGGCCATCCACAAGGGCCGCAGTGGCTTACAGGTGTCAGCGTTTACTGCATACGGCAGCATCTTTTTCTTTGTGCTCCCATTATTTATGAGGAACTCGGTATTATGGAACTGGATTATGCGTAGAGAACGCGAATCTGCAAACAAACACACTTTTGTTTGTTGCTGCCTCCAGCCGGTCTGTTATGTTTTATTTTCCTCTTTGTCTCGCTGTGCGCGATTGTTAGGTATTTCATGTGCGATTATCTCGTGTTACAGCGCTCTTACTTATGGATTCTCAATTGTTCAACCGTGGTTTGTCTACCGTTTGCACCATGTAAATTTTCAGGGCGACCAACCGTTTGGAAATTAAACTAAAGATCAAGCCACGGGCACGAGCTTGATGAAAAAAAGTGTACATAGCAGTTTCAGTGGGTGCTAGCAAAAAGCAGCGTTCCTCAACTTTATCCCTCCACGAACCCTCTGTGGATGTCAAAAGTCTCCACGAACCCACTACTTTTCGTGGCCTGTTCTCAGCTTGAACATATAGGTAGTTAGCCCCATAACAGTATTTCGTAAAATTTCAAGTGCATATCAACAGAAACACGCTTCTCGTCGTGACTTCCAAAAACCGTAGGTACCTATACCACCACTCACTCCCTGCTTTTTGGTTCAAGCACCCCTGGCCTGTAGAGTCAAAGACTGTCGTTACAAACCTATGCCGTCAGTCCCCGTCGTCTACACCGCTGCCAGTTCCGTGTCCCTGCCAGACCTCGCATCAATTACCAAAGCCCTGGTGTTCAATTGAAGCGCAGCGTAAGCCCGTGACAGGAGCGTGCGGCACGTTACTCCTCACATTAGGACCCGAGGGACGGCTTAGCCTCGGGTTTGATTAGAGGACAGCAGGGCAATAGGGTGGGAGAGTCTCTCCCGCACCCTCCTCCTCGCACGTGTTGCGCGCCGTCGCCCTCTTCATTGCTGTATCGACCCAGTCGCCAGTCCACTTTTGGGAAGCTAGTTTCTGTGATCCGACATTTAGGTGCATACCACGGAGTACTGCGGTCTCCTTCCATTTTCATCCTCATACTGATGGTGTTTTCTTTTGTTCTTCCTCTTCTTTCCCGACTTGCTCTTCCCGTGCGCGTTCGTTCTCTTGCAGGAAACCCTCGCCCGTAGTTGCACGCTTTTTTCGTCACATATTCATGTCCCTTCCTTTTCCACTTTTGTCACACCGAAGGCCCTGAAGAAATTAACGAAGTACACTAGTCTATTGACAGAGACTCGCCAGGGAACGATACGTACGGTATATTCTGTTTTGGGTAGGTACTCATCAAAACTGCCGATTCGGTGTCGACATTAGCCACTAGACGGACCAAGTAGTCCTTACGTAGAGAGGAAACAAACTTTAGGTTGACGCCAATCAAGCGATGCATTTCGTAAGCAAGAGTTGGCCCAATTGAAGTTATGGTGTGTGACTACATGTGGCCTGCGCTATACTGAGCAGCATTGCTTCTCATCCCGAAACCTGCCTACTTTTGTACTGGAATCCTGCAGAAAATCTCAATTTCCGTTCGCTTCCAATGTTTTTATGGTACTTTTTCTGTATCCTCTTCTTTCCTGCTTCATATAGGTACTGTTCTGATGCGTTGCAATGTTCTTCCGCGCCTGATTCCCCAGTTTTGTCTGATGTACTCTAGCCCCATTGTTCATGCCTATTGTGTTGCACCCCTCAGGGGGCATAGGATGGGCCATAGGCCCTAGGGTTAGTTTAGGTTCGTCCATCCTATGCTATGGGGCCCGGCAACCCCAGGGCCCGTGTAAGTTACTTCAGCCATTAGCTAGGCCATCGGGACGTCTCTCTTTCGTGCCCACTTCTTTCCCGATTTCATACTCCTACTTGCTCATGCTTTATTCTGTTCTTCCTCTTCTTTCCTGACTTGCTGTTCCCATGCGTATTGATCCTGTGTGGGAACACCTTCGTGCATGAGTTCCCCGTTTCTCTTGGCATAGGTACCTACTATCTGTCCCTTGCTCTTTCCTCTGTGAAATCGTTCCGCTCGGAAACGGAGGCTTATACTTTCTGATTAGCTATAAGCCTATAATTAACTATTGTGTTGCATAAGGTGCCTTACCATTTAAATATACCTTTTGGTCAAAATTAATGTCACATAACGCACGTATAGACACGACGGGCTGCGCCGCAATATTGCGGTAGATGCTAATTACACGCATACACGCTAGGCGTATTCCGGGAAAAGTTAACACTGAATCTGCTTTGTCATTAGATTAGATAGGCGGCGGCAGTAGACGAAGCAATAGGCCCATTCCCAAAGGGTGACCGTTGGCTAAGTAGCTAATGCGTGTAGATACTTACAGTATGTATGCATTGGGGCGCGCGCACATTAGTCCAGGCATTCTACCACTGTTGCGTCTGAGCTGTTGCGTATGTATGAGGGGGTCCGACAGAAGACCATTTGATGAGGCAACTATTGCGATGAGCGGCAGAAACTGAGAGGCGCTGAGGGTGTGTAGGCCGTCGCTGTAATGGCCTACGATGGCAGGTTGCGAGGCTGAGAGCTCCTGCCTACAATGGCAGTGAGGGCAATAAGGGCGGCCTTATGGTAATAGGATGGGTGGCCATTGAAGACAACGGCATCAAACTATTGTGTGGAGCGAGCAGATCTCCTTACTGCTGCTGCTCAACCCTAACCCCCTATAACCCTCATTTCTCTCGCATCTTCTGCTTCCTCTTATGGCTCTTACTGCTGTTGTTGCTCTTCATGTCATGACTTGCTGTGTCTTGCTAGCAGCTCTTGGTACTTGCTTGGCGCTCCTGAAGTTGGTGAAGATCTTCTGTATAGGATGATGGCGGAGTCGTGACACTTTGCCGCCTGTGCTCATTCTCTTCAGCTCTAGATGCTGAAAATCTTTGTACGATGATTCTGCTTTTTAAGTTGATCTAACTGAGTTGCTGTTAGTTTTGTGGTCGGGACTGTTGTGCTCTCTTACCTGCTGCTGTTTAGTTGTTAGTTGATTTAGCTATAATTCTTTTTGTGCTCTCCGGACCTTGTTTGTAGACACTTGTTTGCCTTGGTGTTTCGTCCCTATCGCTCTTTATCGTTTTGTCATTATATGGAGCTATGCAGATGGTCATTTTATTCTGTTCTTCTTGCATATAAAAACCTCTCTACTTGATGTAACTGAATAATATATTTACATAATATTTATATAGCTGTGTAAAGAATTTGAAAAGTATTCTTCTTTGTAAGGAGTGTAATGCCTGTAGCTATATAACTTAATAATATACATAAGTCTAAAATTCAAATGTTTTTATTGATTTGTTAGGTTTTGTTGACCAGAGTGCGCTTTTTATCTATTTGTTCTAGTAGACTTATATTTAGGAGAAGGGAATTCCTTTGTTTTGGCCATCGAATGTTTTTGGCTAAATTACTAGATTACATTAAGTTGTGAGGTCTCCCTGTGACGGCCTTTGCCCGAATTGTTTGTGCCTTTGTTATGTTCCATCCTCATGTATTTGTATTAGTTGGTTATAGTTAGGAAGTTTAAGCCTCCGTTTCCGAGCAAAACTATATCACAGAGGAAAGAGCCAGGGACATACAGTATGTCAAGAGAAATGGGGAACCCATGCACGGTGTTCCCACACAGAATCAACGCGCATGGGAACAGCAAGTCGGGAAAGAAGAGGAACAACAGAAAAAAGCATGAGTGAGGAGTATGAAACCGGAAAGCAAGCAAAGTCGACACGAAAGAGAGATGTCCCGAAGGCCTAGCTAATGGCTGAGGTACCGTAACCTACACGGGCCCCTTGGGGTTGCCTGGCCCCTTAGCATTGGATGGGCGAACCTAAACTAACCTAACTCTATGGCCTATGGCCCATCCTATGCCCCCATGAGGGAATGATACTTTGTATTAGCTCCTCAAAGAGCTACCGTGGAGTGTTTGAGGCGATGTTACCTATTTTTCGGTGTGACACTGTAAATTTGTAATTAAGAAGACTGATACACGTCCTTTGCACGCTATGTGTTGTTGTGATGAGGGTAAAGTGAAGGTAACTCCACATAAGAGCAACACGAGTGTCACAGCGCCGTTTGTTTCTCACGGTCCTTGAGACAGCAGCAAGTGCTGCGTAGCTACAGCCTCGCTCGTATCTCCCCACATTATCGTCTTTGTCTCGTATCCTCTGCCTTGCGATGATGGCTGCTGTAAGTGTAGCATCGTGATGGGCCCCTGCACTGATTCCCTATTGTGTGCTCCCCTCAGTTATTTTGAGTGTCTCTCATACACACCTCCGGATTACATTTTTTTGCTACTGGTCATGTACCGTGTGGATTTACTGTTCCCTTGGTTGTGCTCTTCGAGGTATCAAAGCGTCCAAAACATTCTCGCGGATTTTGATAGGTACCGGTAATGCTTAAAGAAAAACACGAACTTCGTGGGTTCTCCATAGGTACTTGACGTACTGTAGGTAGGTAAGTACGACATTTTAGTAAAATGCTTCCTTTTCTTTTTCGACTTCCTATTCTCACGCGCCGTGATCTTCCCTGCAAGGGTTCTTCGTTACCTATCTTGACATACGGCGTACCTTGTTTGTATTCAAGGCCGGAACTTACGTACGCATAGTAGTGCTTGTCGGTGTGACCTAATATCAGCGTGTGATGCTCGATATGACACGTTTGCGCCACATCTCGTGTGAGGGACGTAGGGATAGACTTCAGAAATTTCTACCGACAGCGTATCCCTATTTAAGCCTTCTCCACCTACTGTGTAGGTACCCATTTTAGGACCTTGCAGATAGCGCCACCAGGTCTACAGAATCGGAGTCGCTCAATTTTGAGGGTCAGAGGTAGGTATAGAAAGTGGCATGAACTAGGAGTCGGACTGGGCAATCCGACTCCGCAGCCTTAGTAGTGTTCTCGTGAAAATTGATGTTTCACTGAGGCATGAAATGGTTAAGTGGGGCGCGAATACATGCCACTTCTCATACCAGTTATATCTCTTCTCTCCTCCTGGACACCGTACAGAATGGATAATAGTTTTGCAGCGGACCCGCGTACCACCGATTAGGCGAGCAATTAAGCAAACTGTGCTAATTTGGGGTGTCGAGTGGTAGCAGACTGACATGGTGAGGAGCTGCGAGCTATGTAGGCTGTCAACACCACAGGCTGACGGGCCGCGCCAGTTAGTCTCCTCATTAACACATTGCATCGAACTGCTCCATCACACGACCTGTGCCGGGACCGTCAGCGAGGTGTCAGTTTTTGCGTGCTATGGCCTGGCTGAGCGTGTCGTCATCTGTCACTGCTGACATCGATAGCGCCATTCTTGCCTCTAATTTGCTCTTGTCCAAACACGCAACCTCTGACGTCCCTCCGCAGGCTCGTCTTCTTGCTCCGCGCCTCTTATTCTCTCTCTCTCTCTTTCCTCTTGTGCCTTCTTATAGTTATTTAGCTGATAGTACCCATTCTTCTCTGCTTCTTATTCCTTGATCATATGGATTGTTGTAGTGCCTACTAAGGGATCGATGTTACTGTTATTTTGCTTTCTTCTTCATTTCATCCTCTGTTTTATGCTCTTTTGGCCGGTTTACATGCTTTGATTTTGCTCTTCGCCATATTAAATTACTTTTTTAAACTGCGTCCTATATTGCCTGAGTGGCAGTTTTTTCTTCTTTGGCTTAGTTACCTTTGCTCTTTGTTGCATCCATGCGCTTACTATCTTCTTGTTCTCTGTATTCTGCTGTTGAAAGCAGCTGTGGCTCACATGAGTTTTACGCATTTGTTTTCCATCCCTAATACCGTATAATTTTTCCGCCCAATACCCTGATTTAGTCGAGTATTTTGCAATTATTGATTCGCCTTGTCCGGGGACTTAATCGCCACTTGACGTTTCATACGAACAGGAGGTGCAGTACCAATTCTTTAGCAATGAACCAACCAAGGCAGTTCTTGTTACTTACTAATGTGTCTTGCGTCAATAATTCTTAGCCCCTTGAATAGCCTCTGTCGTATGCGCATTTCGGGAAGAGAAAGCATCTGTGTACACAATTCTGAAGAAAATATACTCAAACATAATCTCATGAGGTTCATGTGAGTTATCTTTGTAATCTTCACCTCAAAAAATGTGCTTATCATATTAGCTGGCTGTGTGGTTGGCTTATTTTACCTTGAGCTACGTTGGTTTTAATGTAAGTGCATAATTTCAGTTTGCCGTAGCTCCGCCGTGTAGTAGTTTACAGCTCCCTGCTGGGAAACTGGAGCGTACGTGGATGTGGAGGTGAGAGCGTGAGCCCAGATCTCTACGCGCGTACGCTCTCCGCTAAGTGTTGCTCATTGTCTGTGAGACGCTTGTTTTGCAAGAGAGTGTACTATTTTGTGGACTGTGGCTTTCCGCGAGGACTCTCGTTTCTTTCCTGCGTAAAGAATTACGTGCCTCACTGTTTCTGGTGCATGACTTAGAACATTTTAAGAACTAGAAAAGCACTGTGAGAGCCCCGACACATACCGTACCTCCGACAATCAACACAATATCAACTGAAAATTAAAATGGGTCCTGAAATTTTGATTTTCATTTGAGCATCCCTAAAATTTGGCTATGTATACCTCTTGACATTCCTAACCATTATTGTAATTTTCTTAAAATCCATCCATAACTTTTTATGTTATGTTTTGACAAGCAAGAAAGCAAACTTATTGTCAACTAGAGCGCCTCGTGGCGTAAGACCATCACCCGCGGTGGGAGCAGCTTTCATTGCCGTCATTTTTTGATCGCCAGCTAATCCTAATTTTTTGGCATGGGTCTCAGTGAAGGCAGCCCACCAGCCTCCCTGCAAAAAGTCATGAACATAGCTCAACTCCTACCTGTTTTTGGGTCGGGAGCAAATTTCATTGCCGTCATTTTTTATGGCCAGCTATTCCCAGTTTTTTTGGCATGGGTCACATCGAGGGTGACCCACCAGATACCCCGCAAAAAATTATGACCATTGCTCAACTCGTTCGACCACTTATTGGGTGGACAGACAAATATACTGTATATATATGTACTTGAATCTTCAACGAAAACATCATCACCTCTTTCACTTCATTCGCAGGTGATAATCAAACACACGAACGGACCGACAGATCATCACCAAAATTTGATCATTTGTCCCTTGTAACATATCTAATAAGTCCCACAATTTTCATGAAGATTCGTTCATAACTTTTTGGGTTAGGTAACTGACAAACTTAGGACAAACGGATTAACAGATCACAAAATTTGATCATTGCTCTTTTTAAGATTCCCTGCAATTCCTGCAAATTTTATGAAGATCCAGTCATGTCTGTTTGAGTTATGTTACCGATAGGATAGACAGACACAGAAACAAATGGTTAAACGGATCTTCACCAAAAGTTAATTATCTGTTCCTCTTAACATACCTAACCTACATTTCAGGTAAATTTTATGAAGATCTATCCATAACTTTATGAGGTATCTTGGTGAGAGGCAGACAAAGTCTGACAAAAATGTAACTTCCTTGGAAGAGGAAGTTGTGTTTACGCTTATAGTATATTTATGGAAGTATTTTTATGTATTGACTATTTTCCTTTGATGAAACATGTGTACACTATATGACTCATTGTTAGCTATATATGTATAATGTATTTTTTTACCATTCAAGTTTTTACTTCAGTGTTTTATACTGATATGCTGAAGCTTTCGCACCTGTGCATTGTATGCAACTCAGAGCGGATTACAGTAGTTACCTATTTGGTTTTGCTGCCTAAAGACGAGATCCGTACTGATATGAGGAAAGTAACCGACATTATCGGTGCCTCTTTCGTTCATCTATTGGAGCAGTAGGTATGTACAGTACCAGAAGTCTGGAGCGATAAGCGTATATGTAGTAAAATGGTGTAAACAATGGATAACCCACATAAGGGGTAAAAACTTAACAAGGATTTTTTACTGCAAGTGAGGAAGTTAATTTTTTACCCCTAATGTGGGTTATCCATTTTTACCCTACTTTACTAGCCTATACCGGTACGTATAAATATATATAGTGGTAGCTGCTGATATTGTTGTAACGTGTGGGTTTTCTTTTGTTGCAGTGTGACAGCGAGAGCGAGGGAGGCAAAGTGAACACCACCGACTGGCGGGTGTGTACACTGTGCAGTGTATCCGAACTGAGCATTTGTTTCTTGATTAATTTAAATTAGCATTGCTGTTATAGAGTAGCACTAGGGATTTTGGCATACACGATCTCTGACTAATACTTATGTGTGAAGTGTCGCATATCCTAACTGAGCATTTATTATTATTTATTTTTTGCTACTGTGGACACTCATATCTGTCTGCATACCTGTAAAAGTTTTGGTGTACAGTTCATGAATTTAACTAGATCTGTTGTCTAATGTCCGTGCACTTACCTGTTAACGCGACACGCAATCGTTGACACGGGTGTTTGTGCGCATTTGGCACTATGAATTCCAAACTAATGAACACGAATATATTGTTGTTTCTTCTGTGTGCAGGTCTCGGATGGTGAGTCGGACCTGTTCCGAGCCACGAGCAAAAGTAAGCGTGTTACTCTCACATTATGCACTGCACTTTTCACCACTTGGCATCTCTCATTAGGAGCAGATCCAGTAATGAGAGCTCTGATGGCCACGGTGGACCCATTGCTGTGTCCGTGACTAATTTCTCATTTGACCGTGACATTATTGCTGCGTGGTTTCGTTACTATCAAAGGTCTAAATATCTACATCAAAGCTATCTTTACTATATCAATGTCTAGATGAGATTTCATTCTATTTCTGTACCTAATCTAGATGCAGTGGTGAATAGGTGATAAAGAATGTAGGTAGGTACCTACTTTGAAGATTTAATTGAAGCGCTTTTTTTCTTACTAGACCCTAGCCATAATATTAGGCTAAGCCACATGTGATTTGGCTGTTACTGAGAAATGTTGCATATACTGTATATACATTCTTAAGAAAATTTACTCTTCAATTCCAGATGACCTGAGTGTTTCTTCTTTTTGTTTATTCAAATTGCTTTCTGTTCACTTGAAGTATTTGAATGTATCTGCAGTAAAACACAGTCTGTTTTTATGGCGGTGGTTATCCTTTTGTTTCGCATTTCTTGCACCAGCTTCTCGTATCTCGTCGTAGCCGGATATTTTGTGTGTCTAGCTAGCCTATAGGTATCCAAGTAGTTAGTAATTTTAGTCAGTGATGTTACAACGGGCAGCACAATTACTGTTACTGTGTTAATGCCACTCTGTCCGCTATTCTCTCAACTTCTTTGTTTCCTTCCTCCCTCACTTTGTTCTTTACATGCAAGGATTCCTCTTCCGTAAACTTGACATTCTACATAGCCTTTTTTGCAGCGAGGTCTGTGGGTTAGAGTAGCTTCTCTTTGGAAATACATGCCTTGTATATCTTTGGAGTTCTGGACAAGGGCCAGGTTGTGGTATGTACCCCACGCATGCCACAAATGCGAAGTCTTCACTGCTTTGGCTGCTCTGATTGCGTCGCAGCACGTGACCAACGGGAGAATCATCAGCGAGTTATCTCCACAGTGCTCTTAACCCTTTCGCTACTGACGGCATCGTCAGATGCCGCATCAAAATTTTGATTATTGAAACCAATGCGTTATTTCTTTCTCTCGAAATTTGGACAACATATTTAACAACCCGTCGGAAGTCAGTGATAGTATTTTATTTACGACTGAACTAAACTGTAGGTGAGCTCAAGTGACTACAATGGTAGTTTCTTCTATGAGCTTCTTTTAGAACCTCATAGCAAGAACGGAGTTTTCGTAGAAAAAGGGTTAACTGCTGCTTACTGTTCTATCTGTCGTTCTTCATAAATAAGAGTCGTTGAAGTTTTTGAATTCCGTAACTTTTACGATGCAAAATAGTACTGTGCCTAATTGTTTTTTTTTAGAGAGTCTTGGAGTTTCTAGTGTTGCATAAAGCTTCCTTTGGGTTTTATTTCCTGTCGGTTGAAGTCCGGATTTGAAGCTTTAATGATAACAACAACAATACTCCTAATTCATTTGCTAATTGGGTGTTATGTGTGCAGGCAGCAGCGTCGGTGCGAGCGGTGCTGATGAGAGCAGCAACAGCACTACCGCCTCCTGTGGCACCGTGAGCGTCGTGCCTCCAGCTGCCCTAGGCCTGGGTCTGGCTCGAGCCCAGCAGCCTGCTCCTGCCTCCCCTGTGCCTCTGGTCCCCTCACCCGCTGCTGCCGTAGCCTCAGCAGCGACCCCTGATGTGGTCTCAGCGGCTGCACCCATCGGTCCCGCTCCAGCCGCTGTCCCTGCTACTACTGCTGCTCCTGCTGCTGGTGTGACTGGTCCTCCC
>LQNS02000141.1:32088017-32105859 GCA_001587735.2 Parhyale hawaiensis | reverse complement strand
CGTGCCTCTGGTCCCCTCACCCGCTGCTGCCGTAGCCTCAGCAGCGACCCCTGATGTGGTCTCAGCGGCTGCACCCATCGGTCCCGCTCCAGCCGCTGTCCCTGCTACTACTGCTGCTCCTGCTGCTGGTGTGACTGGCCCTCCCACAGCTCCTGTGGTCACCACTGCAGCTGCTGTTGGCCCCGCAGCAGCGGCTCCCACCGCCGCTGTCGTGACTCCCCCTGCTGCTGCTGCTGCTGCTACTGTCCCTCCTGTTCCTGTTGCCCCAGCGTCATCACTGCCTGGCCAGCCTCTGCACTACCTGTAAGCTCCTCTTCTTGTGATATTCCTGTGCTTGTGCTGTGATCTTGAAAATAGCTAAAGAAACCAAAGGAGCATGCCAACTTCCTAAAGGCAGTTCTATGAATTTCTTGATGTGTCATCTGAAACGTTGCTCAATAGCCACTCACTTTGGTTATGTATATACTGCATGTTATTAAGCTTACCTATGTGATTAACTTATTCTATGTCCGTAAAAGACTTTCGTACTTGCCATACCTTGTTTTTAAAACATTTATGAAGAGAGGTCTTAGTTGTTATAAACGAAAATATTGCAGGCGCACAGTAGCTACTGCCATCCTCTCCTCTGCCCCTGTCACTCCACGACTCTCGCTAGGTTTAGTGCGCCCTTCCAAGAGCTCATACTGTCTTTTGATGTTATCCATGAGATGCCTAGTCAGCTTCTTGTTTGTGCGAACTTGTGAAAGATGATGTCATTGAGTCACAATATTTAAATTGAGATAATAGCTACTGTGGAATGTGGATGCTAGCAAAATTGCAACCATTGTTCTTGTTGCTCTTAGGTAGTCTAGTAGGTATTGTCTGACGCACTTTCGCCTTGCTGTGAAGCCGAGATCTCAGTTTACTAGTTAGGTTTCACTGGATGTGTGAAGTTCGGTTGTTTCGCTATTGGACCTTTCAGGGGGCCTTTGTATGGGTTATAGGGATAGTTAAGTTTGATTTGCTCAGCCTCTTTTAGGTGAACCTAATTTTTTCGTGTCAACTGAGTTTTTTCATTCCCACTGTATTTTTTTCCCCATACTTCTAATAATAAATCTTAGCTTTGTGCTTTTTCGTCTCTCCCGGCTTGCTGGACTCATGGACCTTGATTCAGTGTAGGGGACCCCTGCCTTCTCCCATGCCCCCTCGCCTCGTACATGGGCTCTGCATTTCCCTGGGCATCATGTTTTGACTACCTAGGAATATCATATTTCGTTCAATGTAATAACCAATAATTTCTAAAATAGAACTCGAAAGATGTGATTGAATTCCGGTTATGAGGGTCGTACCTCCCTTAGAGTGCCCTGCACTTTAGCTTACCTGTGGATTTTGCTTGTCTTAGAGCTTAACTGCAACCGAGTTGCTCATATGTTTTACTGCTTGCAGGAACGGCCCATCGTACGGCAGCCGGCCCCCTTACCTCTCTGCCAGTGGTGGCTCTGCCCCTCCGCCTGACGTGAAGCCTCCTCTCGATCTCAAGCCGCCTCCGGACGTCAAACCTTTGCTTGATATAAAACCTGAAGTGAAGCCCTCACTGCCGACGCCTGCACCTCAGCAGCAGGATATTAAACCTAACATTGCTGACTTGAAGCCTCCTTATCCTGGACCTCTGGGGCCGGCCAAACCCGCTCACGCTGCTACAGGTGTAGCTGTGCCTCCTGCTCCTCCCGCTTCTCTTCCACCTCCACACCACGTCCCCACCACACATCCGTCTTACCAGTCTCATCCACATTCATACCCGCCGCATTCTTCATCTCATCCAGCAGCGCCACCTCATATTGCTGGACCTGCTCTTCCTTCACATCCATACTACCCTGCCCAGACCAGCGCTGCCCCGGCATACAGCGCGTCTTCGCACGGCCCTGCGCCCAGTGCACCACCTCCCAGCAGTGCGGTGCCGCCCTCCACTGGCGCTGCCGTCTCTGCTGCTGCTGCAGTTTGCTATACTAACAGCCACTGTGCCACCACCACAACTACCACCGGCAGCCTAAAGTACAGTGTCGTGTCGCTCGTGTCCAACGGAAGTAGCAGCAGTACCAATAATAGTAGTAGTAACAGCAGTAGTGGTGGCAGTGTTGGTCCACCCGGCGCCAGTGCAGCGCCGTCCTCGGTACCTCCCATCAAAAGTGGTCACCCTTCGCAAGGCCGCTCCCCTCACCCCTCTCCGCGCCTTCACTCTCCCCACCATTCGTCAGCACCATACCCTCCTCCACCGCAACCAGCAGCNTGGTGGCAGTGTTGGTCCACCCAGCGCCAGTGCAGCGCCGTCCTCGGTACCTCCCATCAAAAGTGGTCACCCTTCGCAAGGCCGCTCCCCTCACCCCTCTCCGCGCCTTCACTCTCCCCACCATTCGTCAGCACCATACCCTCCCCCACCGCAACCAGCAGCAGCAGCATCTCAACCTCCACATTCGTATCCTCCTCACTACCCTCCTTCTTATCCTGGCCATCCTCCCACCACTCGTACCTCCCCACACTCGTATCCTGCGTACCCTCCAGGCTACCCCTACTACCCTCACCACTCTGCCACTTCCGTGCCTCACACCACCGCCGCGTCGTCTGCTGCAGCGTCCCACTATGCCGCTAACGGAGGTCCTCTCGCCGCTGATATCAAGGCAGAGCCTGGTGAGCCTCATAAGCTTACCGTGAGTGCTGCCAAACCTCTGGCGACTCCCACGGGGTACCCACCCTCATCGCTACCTCATTCCGCGTCCCCATCGCAGCACGCACTCCCACCGCCTCTCTCCCACTCTATACATAAGCCCACCGCCACTGCCTCTCACCCCTCGCCCAAAATAAAGACAGAGCCTGGGCAGCCTAATCCAGCTCACTTACCTCCTCCGCGCTGTACACCTCCAACCACCCCCAGAGGGAGCACTGGCACTCCTACCTCGTCTTCATCATCGTCTCATCCGCACTACGGGCCGCACCCGCACCCTGCCAGCTCCGCTCTGCAGTCTATGCCACCGAGGCACTCCCCCAGACACCTGGAGCAGCCGTCTGCAGCGCCATCCACTCACTACGGGTCAGTGCCTCGCTGTGCAACCTACCTTCATATTTCTTAATATACGTTCATGCTCCACGCCGGTTCCAATTTTAGCTTTTTTGTAAGATTTTTGCAGCTCCTGTGTTTGAAAAGAAGCTGAGGTTTCTTGTAATATTGCCTATTTGCTTGCCACTTGTAGGTATTATGGCTCTGATTTATTTTAGTTTAATCAGCTTTTGTTTGCCTGATCGTCAGCCATCGCTCATATTCCGTTTGTTGTGCAGGTTCCATCCTACCTCAGGACACTCGGTCAGCCCGTCCCTCAATAAGCCTTGGGCGAGGTGAGTGGCACCATCTCCATACGTACCTATATATGCGTAGTTCAGTGCTTGTCAAAGCGCTATAATAAAGACCAATACGTACTTACTAGGTACATAGTCAAGCGGGATTTATATTGTATCCTATGTGGGTTAGACACAGGCGGAAACTCTGAATTATCAGTCGTTGGATGTTAACAAAATGAGCACCAGTTAGAATGCGTGCGATTGAAACAAACTTTCAATTTCCACGTTCTTTGGCAGACTGATTAATTGACCCTTGAAGAGAAGAAAGCAGGTGCCGCAAGCTTAAAAGAGATTTAGTTTATATGGTGCTGGTGTCTTTCACCTGGACTTCCCCTGTGCAGAAATTAGCAGCAGAATAGTTTTCCTTTCACGGTCTCTTAATTTTCTATACGCAAAAATTGGTTCAGTGACTTGGCTATAAATTAATGCCTGAAACAAAATTGCAATTCACAAGATTATCTGGGATCAGCTCGACAGATATTCTCGATTTTATATCGATGCCTGAGCCGAGCGTTTCGAACCGTTCTTACCAAAATTATTGCTAGCAGAAATAATGTAGCAGGATCAGAGCTGGTAGTGTTCCCCGAAGTGGAAATTAATGGTGCTCAGCTGTGTAACTGAAAAAAAATGAGGCTGCCCCCGTACCGCGTGCAATGCTATCTTTATGTAAAACAGAATCATGGCTCTAATCTTCTGCAGCTTGTGTATAGGTATCGATGCAAATTTTTTTGCTCTCATATTTTTTTGACGATGTTCACTAGTCGTTATTATGAGAGTTATTTATGCGTAATATTCCTCTTGATGTGACCACGTGCTCTACCGTCAATAAAAAGGAAGCGTAGCGATGTGTTAGGTTCAGTTGCGTGCACTTGCCCAACCTTTTGTCACACGTGAGTGACTCGCTTATTTGGATAAGGAATTGTAGGCGGATGTCCAGTGCTTCTAAATCAAGTAACGAATCCACTGCATTCTTCCTTCTGTGCACTTGGTTTCCATTAGGATTCACCCCCGCGGAGCCTCATAGGTCGCCTTAGCCATTGTATTCCGTTTGCTTTCTTCCGTTTTCATACTCTAACGATGCTTTCTTCTATTATTCTACTTCTTTCCCGCTTGCTCTACCAGTGCAGGCTGATTCTGTGTGGGAAAACTATGTGCATGACTGCCCCGTTTCTATCGACATGAGGCGGGTGTATTGCTTGCAGGGCTAGTAAAATTTTTTCCCGTATTACTGCTACCATCGGTAGTCCATACTGAATGCCCCTCCTCCTCTCTTGCCACACATCATTGTGCCTAAGGACTCGGAAACCTCATTTAGCAAATAATCTCACAGTAGATCTGTCCAATGCTGGGAAAAATTTGATGCAGCAAGTAACGCAACTTCCTTCCCATTGTGGACGATGTTAGCATTAGTGTTGCCTGATGTGATGGCCGCCGGCGAGTCGTGACAGGAAACCTCGCAGTATCTGCTGCCTTAGCTGGAGCCTCCTGACCATCATACCCTCCTTACCCACTTGCGTATGTGTCATTTTCTAATCGTACTTAGTTGTTGCTTTTTTTCTCACCCAATTTTCTTCTCGTATGCGAAATGGTTTTCCCTTTTTTCTCGCGGCTTGTTGTAGCTATCTGTTCTGCTCATTTCCTCTCATGAAAGACAGTGTCGTGTATGGGAGGAAAACGACTTCAGACGAACGTGTAACCTGCTCTACAAACAAAAGTTTTACTTTTGCTCACGGATCCGCACTATTTTGTGTTGCAGCCCCGTGTCGAGCCTGGCCAGTAGCAGCGCTGCTCGTCTCTCCAGCCTGAGCCGCGGACCTGCTCCTCCCCCTTCTCTTGGACTCCCTCCTCCCTCTTTCCCCCTGGCGCCTCCACCAGTTTCTGCTCCCTTGCCTCCCTCGGGCATGTTCGCACCCCCATCCCTCTCTTCCAACTCACTCTTACCTTCACATCTTGCTGCTGCATCTGACCCTCTCGGTGAGTTTTTCTTTTGTAAGAGAATGATGATACAGTGTGTTGAGCATAGTGCTCGGTGCTTGCCGAATTGCTCATCATATCTTTTGATGTTCTTGCCTTCTTGTTGTGCCAAGAGTAATGAAACTCGAATAGGGCGATTACTTTGGTTACCCCTGCTAAGAGGAGGCCTCAGTCGAGAACTAACCATCTAGTGATCGCTCCTCCTTCTCGTAGACAAACTCTGATTGTGGGGTTGAAGTTAATATTCTGCTCTCCATACAGTGCAATCCGACCTGTTGCGGCGTGAGCTGGACTCGCGCTTTTTGGCAACCCAGGACCGTTCCTTGAGTGGGTTGGGGGCCGGCGCCCTTGGTAGTGTTGGTGCGTTGCCTGCCTTGTTACGCACCGACGTGCACCATCATCAGCACCAGCACACCCATGTGCACCAGCATCTCCTGCCACACATGGGGCCTCATCCTCCTCCACCCACCGCTCTAGTTCCTCCAACGCCACCCATACCACCCATTGCTGCTCCTGCTGCTGCAGCTGCTGCTGCCGCCGCCGCTGCCGCTGCGGCTGCAGCTGCTCCTTCGGGTCTCTTCTCGTCTCCTGGTGCACCTCCAACACCTTCCCTGGTGAGTCCCGCAGTCATCTGTACTCTATTATTACCTATTTCCCCCTACAGTTTGCTTACAAAAACTCGTGTATCCTACACGACTCTCGATCTTTATCAGGTTTAACCCGTTTTGAAATTCTGCTTATGCATCGCTGCCCTCTCGAGGTTCGTTTGATGTGTGTGTGTCCCTCTCATTGTTTCAGTCGTGCTCTAGTCAAAATATACGTAGCTATATACGAAATTGTAGTGTATGTTCATATGTTGTTTGCTACGTCGAAAGACAGCTTTATTTCGAGGACCATCCTCGTCTGTTGTCAAAAGCTTATTTTCTCCTATTTGCTTTATTTCTAGTGCCGGGACCACACCACGCAGTTGCACGCTCAGCTGATGAGAGGACGTGCAAGTCGCACACCGCCCCTATACACAGCGACTGTCGGTATCAAAGAGACCTGGGGAAGATATCTTTAAATTACCTACAGGACGTGCGAGATGAACGTCCGCACTTCAGTTGCGCTTGCGTTATAGTAGTGTGGTCCGGGCGTTATATAATATCTTGTGGTGATGAGCAGGTTGTTCGAAACGGTCTTTTTATTCTTTATTGACTTGCTAGGTTTTAATAAAAATGCCCATAGGAATTGTAACTTTTTCTTTTTGATTCCTAGTAAATTGTGAGACTGTAGCTTGAATATCGTGCTTGTAACACTCCTGTTTTTGACAGTTCAAGGAGGTGAGCAAAGTTGGTCTGGGCCTGGAGAGCGGCCTGTACAGAAGCAGCTCCAGCATAGGGTCATCTTATCCGCCCGGCCTGTCGTCCCATATCGTGGCCAGCGCCTCCACTCCCTTTAACCCGCCCTCCCATCCCGCTCCTCTGCCTCCTAAGGTGAGCTACCCACCGCGGTCTGAAAGCTCCTTCAATTGCTACATGATGTAGCCATCCCCCTCAGGGGGCGTAGGATGGGCCATAGGGTTAGGGTAGTTAGGCTCGACCATCCTATGTTACGGGGCGCGACGACCCCAGAGGGCTCGTGTAGGTTACATTAGCCATTAGCTAGGCCTTCGGGACGTCTTTCGTGCCCCCTTTGCTTCCTTCAATTTCATGCTCCTACTTGCTCATGCTTTATTCTCATCTTCCTCTTCATTCCCGACTTGCTGTTCCCATGCGCGTTGATCCTGTGTGGGAACGCCTTCGTGCATGGGTTCCCCGTGACTATCGACATACTATGTGTCCCTTACTTCTCTTAGAAGACCTTAGTACTTATATTTTTTAGGGAGGCTTAAACTTTCTTATGCTACTAATGTAGCCATCTATAACTAACTACCTAGCAGAATTCACAAGCGTGAATGAAATTTACTTGAAATTTTACAGCCTGTGTGCAGCTTATGTATTTCAATTACGGCTGTTTATTAACTAGGTACTGAATTTTTGCGGGTATTATTCTCATACTTTGTGATCCTTAGCTAATGATAAATACTTATGTACAGCGTGTCTTCTCGTAAATTTCCGTTTACGTTAATGCGCGTGGACTCGCAATAATTAGACACCCTCATAAGAGAAAGCAATTCACTGACTGTAGCCGAATTGTCGCCTGAAATGCACCTACTTCTATGATGTAGACTCACTTCCCGAAGCACCGCGTTGGGCCTTACTCGATTCTCGATTCAGATCTGCAATCCAGTGTGCATGTAGCACGTTTTTCGTTCGCTGCTTGGTAAGGACATATAGGCCTATCCTCATTATCTGTTAACTTTTCTTCAAGCGTGATGGGGCTCCAGTTTGGAAGCACCCTTGTGCATGGGTTCCACGTTTCTCTTCCTGGATGTAATGTCTTGTGTCTAGGCAGACTTAAACAAACGTTCCCTATAGTCTGTTCTGTACTGTGTTCTATGTTGTGAGTGAGCCTTTTGTCCACAGATTGGGGAGCCGCCTCAGCGTAAGCCCGCGGTACGTATATTATTATTCTTTATTCCCCTTCCTGCATCCTCACTCTTGCATTTAGTGCTGCTGCTTCTTATGCCAGAGTCACTTAGTGCAGTTACACGCCCAACGTGTTAGATGACTCTCAACTCGCACGTCTTTTCGACGCACAATAAATCTCGAGAGCTCGTGTTCCCATGGAAAGTACGTTGCTACGCTGAATTTCCTACGAGCTGTACGTCCGCTCGTAAGTTGAGCTTGCGATTGCATAGTGTGACTTCGACTATAGCAGCGGCTCGGGCGTCTTGTGGTTACCTACTTAGTTTCCTGCTCATTCACGCTCGGCCGATGTATTTTAATAACAATTATAATACTCATGTTGTTTTTTTTTTTTTTTTTTTACTGAAGACTAGGTTCCCCACCATACGTCTGATCTCTTGTTTTTTTTTGCGCCTGTACTTTATCATCCCATGCTTTGCTCTTCTGCCTCTTCAAATGTTCATATTACAACTGGGCTCTGTCAACTTGTAACTACAACCCTATAAATCCTGCTTCACCAATCGGGGCAAGTGAAGTGAGGTTACCACACTTGCCAAAAGTGCCCGTTACGTAATAACCTTCTCTCTGCATGGGCTTGGTCTTCCTCATCAGACAAAAGCTAAAATTCTTACTGCCTTGTCGATGTCATTTTCTCCCTTGCATTGCCTAGAAACAAATTAGGAACTAAAGGACCTTACAGTATGTCGTGGTATTCTATTTTTTAGCATTTAGGCTACCTACTCTTCCCTCATGGGGGCTACTCTGGTAGACCCTATTTCTGTAGGAATATATTGGGCCTCATGCTCCCAGCCGGTAACCTGAGTGACTTTCCTTAAGGAATTTATCATCTGGCCGCTGTTCCTACTTACAAAGTGTAGTTTGGGTAAATTTTTGCAAGAAAGCACCAAGACCCCAGCTAGATATCGATAGTAGTCTATTAGAGAAGTGCAGTGATATCCATATATATCAGTCGGAAAACCATAATTTTCGAGATATTTGACTTTGAAGTTCCCATTGTTTTTCTATCGGAGAAAATAACCGGCGTCATTATTGGCTTGCTAGCAACCCAATAGGAACCTAACCGAATCTGTATAACCTAACCTAATCCAAAACCCCGATGAAATGAGGTTCCAAACACACTGCGCGAGTGTGGTTATTTTCTCTCATACAAAAACAATAAGAACTTCAAATTCGAATATCTAAAAAAAATTGCATTTCAGACTGATATATACACCTTTACTGTTCTCTCCTTATAGTATTCTGAGTTGAAATCGATAAAACAATGTTCTTACACGAGTACGTGCTCTACTAAAAGTATCTATTTATGAGGCACTCTAAGGGCCCTGTCAGACGAGCGGGTTGGCCGCCGCAGGCGCAAAGTGGGTCAGCCGCCGCGGAACCGCTTTTGAAAGAGTTTATGTTGATTCATAAGTAAAACGCTGGCTGATGTCACACGGGCGGTCTACCCGCATGACCGCGGCGGGTGAGACGCATTTCCCCACTTGAAACCGCCGCGGCCAGCCGCCTGGCTATGTTAGACGAGCGGTTTTTAGGGGGCGCACCCGCAGCGGTCGGCAGCAGGGTTGCCAAATTGGGCCACTTTTGAGGCCTTCACGCTACTGAATTTTTTATTTGGGCTACCCGCTACTTTTTGGGCTACATTTGTAAACAGTTTGGGCTACAATACGCTACTTTTTCCTTAGCTTGAAAATGGAATACTAGCCGTTTCTACGCTTTCTGATATCATTATCGTTAAAATTTAACTCACTCATTCCTGACCAGTTGGTTATAAATGTTAAATGCACACTGCTCGCTTTACTTGGAGTCATTGGCTGCTTGGCGTAAGCTAGACGAGTGTACTTCTGGAGCTCTCGGTCATAATTTTACCGGCGCTACGGCAACACAGTCGCTTCATTCCCCCAATTATTAACTGTTGGTGTTAGTTACTTGATTTACTAATTAGTTAATTTACCTTTCGCTGCACCGGCAAGTCTTGAACTGGAGCGGCAGCCGCCTTTACCATGTCACACGGGCGGGTCGGCCGCTACTAAACCGCNTGATCTCTTTTTTTTTTTTTTTTTTTTTTTGGCGCCTGTACTTTTCAATCCCATGCTTTGCTCTTCTGCCTCTTCAAATGTTCATATTGCAAGTGGGCTCTGTCAACATTTAACTACAACCCTATAAATCCTGCTTCACCAATCGGGCCAAGTGAAGTGGGGTTACCGCACTTGCCGAAAGTGCCCGTTACGTAATAACCTTCTCTCTGCATGGGCTTGGTCTTCCTCATCAGACAAGAGCTAAAATTCTTTCTGCCTTATCGATGTCATTTTCTCCCTTGCATTGCCTAGAAACAAATTAGGAATTAAAGGACCTTACACTATGTCGTGGTATTATATTTCTTAGCATTTACCTACTCTTCCCTCATGGGGGCTACTCTGGTAGACCCTATTTCTGTAGGAATATATTGGGCTTCATGCTCCCAGCCGGTAACCTGAGTGACTTTCCTTAAGGGATGTATCATCTGGCCGCTGTTCCTACTTACAAGGTGTAGTTGGGGTAAATTTTTGCAAGAAAGCACCTTGACCCCAACTAGATATCGATAGTAGTCTATTAGAGAAGTGCAGTGATATCCATATATAACAATCGGAAAACCATAGTTTTCGAGATATTTGACTTTGAAGTTCCCATTGTTTTTCTATCGGAGAAAATAACCGGCGTCATTATAGACTTGTTAGCAACCCCATAGGAACCTAACCGAATCTACATAACCTAACCTAACCCAAAAACCCTACGAAATGAGGTTTTCCATTACACTGCGCGAGTGTGGTTATTTTCTCTCATAGAAAAACACTAAAAACTTCAAATTCAAATATCTGAAAAAAATGCATTTCGGACTGATATATAGTCTACACCTTTAGTATACTCTCCGTACAGTATTCTGAGTTAAAATCGATAAAACAATGTTCTTACACGAGTACGTGCCCTACTAAAAGTATCTATTTATGAGGCACTCTAACACCGCATGTCACTGTCGATTACAGAAATATCCATTCGAGCAGAGTTAATACCCTACTACACATATGAAAACCATTTCACATCGTTCCTACATTTCATTCTTAATGCATATATTGAGCTAGTGTAAACATCTTATGTTTTGCTTGAAAAGTCTTATCAGATATTGGTTCCCTAAGATCTTCAGGCAGTTCATTATAGCTCTTAACGCTCTGGTATATTGTGAAGCGCTTTTTGTACCTCTAGTCTTACTTGAGGTAGATTAAATGTATTGTGACGGGTATTATAGTAATGGGTAGGAACCAATGCTCTATAGTGCTGTGCAAACAAGTCAGCATCACTGAACATAGCTTTTCGCAAAAAATTCTATAAAAAATATTTATACACATCGGGCAACTTGAGTAGTTGCGACTCAAGGTACATGGCGTTAACTCTCATTGTTGGAACATTGTTATGGTCCCTTTTTACCTTTAGCATAGTTCTAAGGACATGATTCACTGCAACAACCAGAGGCTTAAGTACATGCGCCGATGCTCCGTCCCAAACAGTTATTAAAAAAATAAGATGAGGATCCCCCAGCTTAAAATACAACATTAATTGCGACTGTCGTGTTAGCAATCTATTCACAGCGCGGATTGCACCTCTAGCTTTAGCGACTTTGCTACACAATTCGCGGATGTGATTCGAGTAGGCTAGCTTTGAATACATGTGGATGGCTAGATATTTAATAGAGGTAACCCCTTGTAATAAGCTGCCAATAAAAACTATGTTTGGTAAAATTGGTAAAGGCCGCGAGGTAAATAACATTGTCTTATTTGCATTGGGCGTCAGTCTGTTCATGATGAGCCATTCCGTTAACCTTGCAATAAAAATATTGGGTTATTGCACAACAAGACTCAAAGCGATATCATTAAAGTGAAAAACAGCATCGTCAGCAAATAAAATTGACTTTGCACCACTTACAGCTGTTTTGTCATTGATGAACACGTTAAAAAGTAGTGGCCCAAGAACGGAGCCCTGAGGAACTCCAAGCTTTATCTCGCTCTGACTAGATTCGAATTCATCCACACATACATATTGCTTACGACCAGTCAAATAGCTACGTACTAGCTGGGAAATGTTCCCCCGTATACCCGAATGTTGTAGCTTCCGCCCTAAGATACAATGGTCGACAGTGTCGAACGCTTTCTTCAAATCCAGGAATAAGCATACTGTGTAGGTATTTTCACTAAAGGCCGGTGTTAACCAGAGAAAACACAGCTTGGTCAATATTTTTACCACGTCTAAAGCCATATTGATTGAGATTTGAAACATCATTTATTTCGATTAAAGCCGTTGATCTGGAATGGATAATAGCAATGCTACAATAAATGTGATATATATAGAGGTATCACTGAACTTTTCTAAGACTACTATCGATATCTAGTGGTGAATTAGCTGGGGTCATGGTGCTTTTTTGTAAAATGATACCGTAGCTTGTACAGTTAACTACTTCCAATCTCCTTTTCCTACTCCGTGGGGTAGGCCTCCGACGATGGTGAAGTGGGCGATTTAGTCTCGGAAGGGGAGCACAGCACGGGCCCTGAACACTGGGGTTCCTTTCTTCTGCCTTCTTTCCCTTGTTCATTCATGTCTATGACATCCTTTGCGCTTTTTTCCCCTGCCAGTAGTAGAGCACTTGGCCGACTTAATCGAAAGTGTGTGACATTGAATAGTACTCGCCCATCTGTTCTGTTCGTGCACGGCGGCCCCACTGCTTGGGTCACGCTTTAATGTGGGTGTGGTGGTAAACCTGGGAGTATAAAAATAATAATAAATGATGTAATGCAATAAGAACTAGAGCCTTCTGAGAGCTCATACCTCCGCCAAGCTTGGCAATTGTAACGATTAATTCAAATTGGCTCTGAAACCATGATTTTTCTTGCATCAACACGAAAATCTAATAATTTGTGCCTTTTGATGGTATTAACAGTTTCTGCAATTTTCTTGAAGATCCGTTAATAACTTTTTGAGTTATGCTGCTGACAAACGTAAGTCAAACACACAAACGAACGAACCGATCTGCACCGAAATTGAATCATTTATGTCTTGGAACATTACTAGCAACTCCTGTAAATTTCATAAAGATGCATGCAGAACTTCTGAGCTATTGTGTTAACAAGCCTAAAATCAATCACAGCGACAAACGAACGAACGAACAGATCATTACAAAAATTTGGTCATTTACTCTTCGTAATAAACCTAAGAACTCATGTAAATTTTATGAAAATCCGTGCATAACTTTTTGAGTTAGCGTATGGCACTAAGAACACTTAGGCAGCCAAACAGCTCAACGGATTTTCGCCGAAAGCTTATCATCTATTACTGTCAACGTGCCTAACAATCCCTGAAAATTTCGTAAAGATCCGTTCATAACTTTTTGTGTTATTTTGCTGACAGACAGGCGGAAGTAATAATCTTACAATACCGCGGCTAGTGCAAATATATGGAGGGGCTTGAGTTTAAACTATGCTTTCAGTGATGGAATAGGATAGAGCTTTTATTATAGCTTTTTAATTGATTCTCAACTCTTGATTGACTTGATTGTGATTATTGTTTTATCGTTCATGAGTTTATACATAATACCCGCCGCTGTGTTTTGCATGATTGGTAGTGTTGGAATGCATACACAGCTGCTTGTAAATGGAGAGTCGAATGCGCCGTGTCAATCTAGAACTTCTTTAAGGGGGCAAAGAACGGATCATAGACGATTAAGGTTAGCTTAGGCAACTTTAGCTGTAGTTGGCCGGCAGTTTGGGACGTCTTTCCTTCGAGCCCACTTTGCTACCTACCTGCTTGGTACTTATAGTGCTATACACTACTTGTAGTCCCAACAAATGTACTCAGTAAGCTTTAAAGCGTTAATTGTAATCCTCCTGTTGTTTCTTTACAGAAGACTGGTCGGTGGAACGCGATGCACGTGCGCGTGGCGTGGGAGATCTATTACCACCAGCAGAAGCAAGCTATGGAGAAAGCTGGAGGCGCCAACAAGCTTGGCCCAGGCTCTAGCGAATTGCTTCATCCTCCCCGGGGCCTGCCCCACACTTCCTCGCCTTCTATGTTCTCCGCCTTAACCAGACCTCCTAATTTACCTCCACCGCCACCTTCGATGATTGGTGGCCCTGGTCCACGGTTTGAGCCCACTTCCATGCTGGGCCATTCTGCTCACCTCACCCCCTCTATACCTGGTCTGGGTGGCCTCCGCTACCCTAGCCCCGGCCAGCCTCCCGCCCCAGGCGCATCACACCTGTCCCAGTCCTTCCACCATTCTGGTGTCACACCCACCGCCATGTCCGGACCTCCTCCTGGTTCTATGTTCTCCAGAGAAGGCTTGTCTTACCCCACGCCATCTAATGCTCCTGAATGGAGGTAAGTTCCTTAGTTCACATCCTTCTCAGAACTCCATTGCTGTACTATATCTTTTTCTCATTTCTCTCTGTTTATGGTCGATCATAGAGCACATAAAGTCTGTGACCCAATATATTCGATTTAGGTGTTACTATCATCCATCCAAATATACATCCCAGTTTCAAAAGCATTGAAACTGGGAAAAGCAGAAAAGCCTAGATAAAATTGTTGAGACCTGCCTCACCAGAAGGAACATTAATCTCGGAAGCACTAGAAATTTTTTCCATTACTACTGGGAGCCTTACTTCTTCGCATGAACATCTTTAAACTCATTGCCCGTGACAAGCTAACGCTTCTTTTTGCTGGCCTCTCCCATCATTGTAGTGCAGCTTTCACTTAAAGCTTTATCCTGCACGAAGCAGTATAATACACGCAGCGCTAGGACCTTTTCTCCCTCTACTGTTAGTCTGTTACTATCTTACTTCTATTCCCTCCTCAATTGGGAACGAACGGTATGTCCTCTTGTTAATAGAGGTAGGTACATATCTCGTACACTGTTCGTCTCCTTTTCCCCCTTTTCTGTATTCGATCCTTTGCGCACGTGAAACTGCCTATCACCTCATAATTCCCTTACATACTTGCTGAGTTTGTGGCGAATATAAAACTGCATTGATATATTTCCTGCCCGTAGCTATTCGTACTGCTGTTGTTGAGGTCTCATAGTGCTAATACTTGGATTAACATAATTGTTTTCGTGTGCTTTTCTAATTGATAAATTGTTCCATAGATTACGAACTCCGTCTACTTACGGAGGCGGCACGCCTTGGAGTTTGTACGAGCGACGGGACGCTGAAGAACGGGAAGAGAGGGAAAGGAGAGAACGAGAACGAGAGAAGAAGCTCAGGGAAGAACAGGAACGCAAGGAACGGGAAAGAGCGGAGCGAGAACGAAAAGCTCGAGAAAAGGAACGGGAAGAACGCGAAAGAAGAGAGCGAGAATTGGAAAGGGAACGTGAACGCGAACGCGAGAGAAGAGCTGAGCATGAACGCGAAAAGGCTGCTCGGGCGACTGAACAAGCAGCAGCTGCTGCTGCAGCGGCTGCGGCAGCAGCAGCCGCAGCATCCAATGCTGCTCATCCACCTCCTCGTAGAGAAGCTTCGCGGTCCCCTCATCGATCCTCTGAACCACCATCACTGCCACCACCACCACCACCACCTCCTCCTGCCCCTGTAGAAGCCAGTGTCAGCGCGCCGCCAACTGTTGTTACTACAGCAGCTGTTGCCGCTACGACTGTCACCGCTGCGTCGTCGTCTGCAGCTACTTCATATTCCACTACTGCCCCTGTTACTCAGCCTCCACCTCCTGCTGCTTCTGCAGTACCTGTCTCCAGTCTACCCGTTAGCAGCACCCCTTCCACAACCGTACAACCTCCAATCTCTACATTATGTCCACCCACCACTGCCTCTGCCGTGCCAGTGGCAGGTCCTGGGCCTCCACCTTCTCTCCCACCGCCACCCGCACCCGTGCCCGCCAGTGTCGCTGCTCCTGCGGTGGCTACCACCACTGCTACCTCCATCATCACTACTACCACCATACCCAGTTCTTCCAGCGTGACGACTGTAACTACCACTACCAGTAGCAGCAGCAGTGCCAGTGGTGGCAGTAGTAGTAGTAGTAGTATTGGTAGCAGTAGCAGTAATAATAGCAGTAGCAGCTGCAATAGTAATTATAGTGTGGTTACCACTGCGCCGTATTCGAGTACCGTAACTACGACGTTTTCTTCTACATTGAGAACTTCATCTACCACTTCCCAATCTACATCTCAGCCTCCCAAAATAGACCATCGGCCGGACTCGAGGCCCGCCTCTCGCCCCAGCTCTGGTCCTAGCAGCCGTCCCAATTCCAGGCCCAGTTCCAGGCCGCCCGAGAGCAGCCGGTCCAAGGCTGATTCTAAGGACGACATAATGATAGTCGGCAGCAAGGAGGCGCCGCCGCGACATCTTCCCCATGGGGGCCTACCGCCGCACTCCTTATCTTCTGTTCCTATGCACCACCCACCAGGTGCTCTATTGCCTCCCCACACGGTGTCCTCTGTCAGTGCGTTAGATAGAGCGAGGCTGATGGGTAATGGGTATCCTCCTGGACCCTCCATGTGGGGTGATCCATTTAGGGGTGTGGACCCCTACAGAGCGGCTGCTGCTGCTGCGGCCGCCGCCAATTCGGATCCCCTCGCTGCTGCTCGCTTTGACCTCCTCAACAGGGAGCACATGAGGGATCCTCTCCGGGATAGCCTAGACCGAGTAAGGGAGGAGCAGCTGTTCCGATCCAATCCTCTCAGTTCGCTTATTTTATCGGAACGTTACCGGGAGCACCAGGCCCGGGAGATGTTCGAGAGAGAAAGACAATACGCTGCTGCCGCCGCTGGTTTCTATCCTCCATCGTCGTCCTCATTACTTCCTCCTCATCCTTCTCAGCATCTCCTCGAATCTCAGCTTAAATCCTCACCCCTCGGACACCCTGGCCACCCTAGTCTTCATGCGCACCCCGGGCTGAGTGGGTTACATCCGTCTGTACCTCATCACCACGGCCACCATCCCATGGCTCCCGGGATGCCACCTCCTCTCATATCAGCAGCCCGACCTCCCGACAAAAAAGACGAACCTCGATAGTTAGGTTTGGTGCTGGGCTTCCTTCAGTAAATAGTCTTTCATGCGCTGACCGGTTACGGGCTCTCGATCACGTAACCAAAGCCTCTGTACAGTTTGCCAACTCTTATTTATTACGAAGCGTGAGTTGTAACATTTGTATATGGCGTACATACAGTATAATTTATTAATGATGCAGTGACGGCATTGAACTGATCTGAACGAATGAATGATGTGCTTGTTACGTTTTTATTAATACAGAATTTGTTACAACTTCTTTTGATATCCTTTCACTGAAGTCGTTGTCTCCTCCGCGGACCCCATAGGTAACCAGGAATATAGGATGAGCCGTAGGGTTGGGCTAGTTAGGTTCGCCTTTCCTATGCTATAGGAAGTACCAACCTCGGGGGGGGGGGACGCTGTAAGTTAATTTATCAATAGCTAAGCCTTTAAGGACGTCGTTCTTCTGTGCCGACTTTTGTGCCCTCCAGTTCTATACCCACGCTGATGGTGCTTGATTCAGTTCATTCTCTATTTGCCGACTCCCTGCCACAATATATCTGGGTCTCACGCACCCAAGGGTCCTGAGTGTCTTCTCTGCAAGGGATGTTGCAGCTGGCCGCAGTTCCTGCTGAGAAAGTTAGTTTTGTAAAGTTAGGCAGGTTCTCTATATTTCCCCTTCTGTTCCGCGAGGTCGGCCGCTGAAGGGTGGTAAGCGACCCATCCCATGGGACTCCTATCTAGTCCCGTGTGGGGGCCACGGAAAGGACCCCCCCGCACGAGTCTTCGTATTTTCTCACCTCCAGCTCACTTGACACCGTATAGGACTTAGCCCAGGGGATCATACTGCCTTTAACTCTTGATACCTGCTTCACAAGTGTAAATCGTTACAGTTTCTGTCTGTTT
>LQNS02000141.1:32010740-32021517 GCA_001587735.2 Parhyale hawaiensis | reverse complement strand
ATGGGAACAGCAAGTTGGGAAAGAAGAAGAAGAACAGATTGAAGAAAGATCAGTATGAGTAACTGGTGAGAAGGAGGCAAAATGGGCACGAAAGACAGACAAGACGATCGTGACAACGACCCAACGGGTCACGGGTCGTCTAGTACCAACTAAACTTCGGCCGCTATGTGCCAGACCTTAGCTAGCTCCGGCAAGATAGTCAAATATTTTTACTGCAGCATACCAATTATTTTTTGTTCACCTCCTACCTACTACTAATATAGGCTAAGTGTTGGTACATTACTGGCAACTGAGCGTGGAATACAGCTTTTCTCCTTCTTACAGCTTGAATTTCATTGCTTCTGCAAAGCAATTACCCTGATAATCTGCAAACAATACAACATTATTCTTTCTTTGATTTATTAACGGTATTGCTCTTATTGCACTTTATCGATCGAGTTTTAACAATATTTGTGTGGTGAACCGTCACGCAAATGTGGTTGCATGTTTCAGTCTCGGGGAGAGGAAGACACGCTCTCACCTTCTATCCTAATATATATAATGGCAATGACACACGCTAGCCGAAAGCTAAGGAAACTCTCGCAAACGCGCAAATTTTTGCGCGAAAAAGTACCTCCCTATTCACACGGGAGAATGGTCCTTTGGTCAATAAACTTCGAGCTCCGTCCATCCAAACGACGTTGTCATAGCTATAGACTAAACACAATGATAAAAAATACTTCTGACAAGCAGAATAGTATAATAGATGCTATCCAATGCTTTCAAAAGTAATGCTAAGTACAATTATTTGATAGCATATCTTGAAAATAATAAACCATCGCGGCTTCGAAAGTGAACTCAACGCCCTACCCTCCGATAGAAGTCTTTGGTGACCAGGAAGCAAAGAGGGTAATCTAAACGCAATACGATATAAATAAATAACACTGAATAAAAGATGGAGAATATGCGCTGAAAATGTTAACCGTTATCTATGGAAGTTTCCTCGGCAGTAGCTCTTTGCTTCCTGTGGTGGCGGTTTTTTTCGTAGAATTTCGTGCGTTTGACCAGTGAATCGAACGCAAAAGTGCTGCATGCTCTATCCTAGAATTTTCCGCAAAAGCGGGAGTGTGCAGGTTTTTAGACTTCGATTTCGCGCGCAAAAATCGGATACTCGTTCTTTTGGATAGCGTGGGGGCATCGGCATAATAAAACGCTTTGTGTTTTATTTATTTACAGTTCACTTTTTAAGGAAATGCATAAGCGAAAAATAGGCCAGGTTGCAGATTTTGAAATTAAGTTGCGCTTTCATGGAGATCGATGACCTGGCAGCAGAAGCTGGCGAATGTGGGATCCTTATCCCTTTATCTGAATAAACTTCTTGCTTGAAACACTTCTTGAAATCGAAACAAAGATATTTGCAGTTTTTGAAGTCTGATTTTATAACTTTTTTCTCTCAGGTCACGACGTATAAATTCAGTAGATGATCAACGAAGCACTCACGCAGCAATGATTCTCCACTGGGCAGTAGACACAATTATATCTTTTAGCTTGCGGTCTTTCTTTGACGGAGCAGTTTTCGTTTTATAGGCGAAAATTTCAGCACTATAATGAAGCAGATATTCGAGTTTAGAAGACTGCAACTGTACGCTCACATTGCATATAAGCTGTCTGGACTTGCATTCAAGTTTGTTACCGTTTTTACTCAAGATTTTACGTCTGCCTATCACTATGAAAGAAGCACGTGAAAGAAAGAGTTTGAATAGGGAACGTACAAGAAGAACGATACTACAATAGTCTCAAGAATAAAGACGTGCTACCAGTGGAGAGAGAGATGACGGTTCTATGCGACACATTGTCAAGAAAGACTTGAAGCAGAAAGATTACAAAAGAGAATAAGAGCTGCTGATAAGTGTTAATGGAAAATGAGGAAGCAGCAAATCAGAAAAGAGAGGATCTAAGGATGAGAACACACACAAATGATCAATGAAGAATATGAAGAAGTAAGTCAGAGAAGAGATGATTCCGCACCAGCCTTTATTGAAGCAAACATCAAATGTTGCGTGATTTTTTCACGCACAGGTCCACCAGTTAGCAAATAGAGATCAATACAACGTTTCGAGGGAAAATTATAAAGATATGTCGAATTTCCGAGGAGAACGTGGAAGCAGAAATCCGTTCCGGTGCATATATGTCGCCAAACTTGAAGAATTTCTTTTATTTCTATCTTCTTCTAAATTAAAATGTGTGTGGCTAATGTACTGAAACCTGCTTGTTGGCAACATTCCCCGAATCTGTAACTTGGGGAGCAAGAAAGGAATTTCGCTTTGTTTTGTTCCGCCCGTCGTGCGGTACGTTGTAGCAGTGAAAAGGTGTCAACAGAAACCATTCCTTTCGAACGCTTCTTAAAGTATTCAAGAAAAGAAGACTACAACTACGTGAGATTCGGTGAGTGTCAATCTAACAGTTTATGTTACTTATTGCCACATATAAGCTGATAGTTGACTGGCGGCATTGCTACGTATGCTTACTATCAATGGAATATTTCCATCGCAAAACAAAAGTAAAAAAATTTTCGATAAAATTGAAAAGAACCCATAGGATTAGGTTAGTGTAGGTTCTCCCTTTGTATGTTATGGGGAGCAGACGAGCGACACCTTCGCAGATTTTGACCAAACAAAATTGTCGGATCGTCAAGTTTGGCACATTTCAATGCACACCTAGCGGAAGAAATGTTTTTGTAGCTGCAATGTTCTAGGGTAAAGTTTTTAGCAATTGCACGAAAAATAAATTATAAACATTTGTTTAATAAATATTATTGCTTGTTTACAAGCCGGATTTTTGTTCAATGTGTAGAGTACTCAGCAACTGAATGTTTTGTGCTATCTTGTTGATTGTAAACAAAACTTTAAGATGTAAGTTTTCTGCGACTATCGTCGTTGTAACCAGGAAACAAATGTATTTTATACTTTTGACATTGTAGTTATAATCGCTACCATTTAACGTAAAGCTTTAAGAAAAAACGGAGGCGTTACATGGCATAGTAGGCAACAGATAATAGGGAAAACTGGACTGTAAGTTGCTTTGAATTGCTCCAAAGTCACGAGAAAATTCGCCTAGTTGCATCCTGCGATGAACTGAACTCGCTCTTTAGGCAACTTCTTCGCAGAGTCTGGTGGAACATTTGTAGGCGAAATGCCACTTTCTACAATTTCTGCTTCTCGTTTACATTGGGCTTTAGGTTACCTTAGCCGTTAGCCAGGCCTTCAGGACGTCTGTATTTCGTTTCTTTCCGATTTCATACTGCTACTGATCTTACTTTCATCTCGTCTTCCACTTCTTTCGCAACTTGCTGTTCCCATGTGCGTTGATCCTGAGTGGGAACACCATCGTGCATGGGTTCCACGTGCCTATCGTCTTACTAAATGTCCCTTCTTTCTTCCTCTTTGAGGTCAATTTTGTTGATGAAACGGAGAGTTGAGCTTCTGATTATAATAATAACAATAATAACTAGAGCACTCTGAGAGCGCATACGGTAGCAAAAAATTCAAATTGGCTCTGAAACCATAATTTACTTTGTATAAATTCCAAAATCTAATCATTTGTGTCTTTTGATAGAAATAACCGCTTGTGTAATTTTCTTGAAGATCCGTTCATAACTTTTTGAGTTATACTGCTAACAAACGATATGACAAACATGAGTCAAACATACAAACGAACCAACCGATCGGCACCAAAATTTGATCATTTATGTCTTTCAACATTACTAACAACCTCTATAAATTTAATAAAGATCCATTCATTGTTTTTTGAGTTATTGTGCTAACAAGCATAACATTAAAAACAGTGACAAACGAACGAACTAACGGATCATTACCAAAATTTGGTCATTTACTCTTTCTTATATTTCATAAAAATCCATCCATAACTTTTTGAGTTATAGCAATGAGAAAAATGAGGCAGACAAACAAACAAACAAACAAACAAACCAACGGATGGACATATCTTCACCAAAAGTTAATCATCTGTTCCTCCTAACATGCCTAACAATCCCTGTAAATTTCGTCCAAATCGGTTCTGAACTTTTTGAGTTATCTTGGTGAAAGACAGACATACAAACTGCAGGCAGCCAGACAAACAGGCAAAGAGACAGACAAACACGACGAAAACATAACCTCCTTGACGGAGGTAATTAAATGTAAAATAATAATTAAACGTATGTCATGAAGATGGATTCACAAAATGGTCGAAATAAGTTGTTACCGCGCTGTTAACAGAATTGGAAGTCTACAAAACATTCGATAAAATGTTAGCCGTCGAGTCATTTGGAGTAGCAAGCGTCACTCGTAATGTTTCGGGTACTTTTTGACAATTATGTAAGTATTAATATACTGTGAATTCAAAGAGCTTTGCGTATTTTACACATGCACAGATATGCTTTCAGAATCAGTCGTGGCAACGAAAAACGTTTTCATTTACTAGATATAAACAAATGACGTAGTAGCCTAGATTTCCCTAGTGTTTTTTTTAGGTTGTGAGCGTTGCTTTGTGCGTCATCGCCACCCGTGCACATGTCGCAATCGTCGTTCGGATTTTGATTGCGACATGATTAGTGACTGGCTGGGTCACCGGTGTAGCACCGGTATCCCAACAACGGTGATTATAACACACCTTAGGAAAGAGAGTGCGGGCATCTCAAAATAAGCCTTTAGCGTGAGCTGTTTTCATTACTATCGATTCATATAATGTCATTTCAAAGCGAAACAAAAATTCCATTCGTGAAGTCACTCACCGTGCGCGATATTATCATTTTGTGCCCTCAGAGTATATTCTGGCGGGCTCCATCCCTCCTAGATTGCATATGGGCTTCACGAATTCAAGGCTGTTCATAGCTCCATCTCCGCAGGGTGTGTTGCAGCTGGCTGCAGTTTTTGCTGAGGTCAGTTTGTAAAGTTAGATAGTTTCTCTATACTTCTCTTCTGCTCCGGGAGATGGGCCGCCGAATGGTGGTAAACGACCCATCTCATGGGACTCCTATCTGCTTCTGTGTGGAGGCTATGAAAGGACTCCTCATGAGTGTTTTCTTGTATTTTCTTATCTTTCCGTCTTTCGTTTCCTGGAGATGCTTCGCACCTGATTTCCTCGCCAGTAGTAGCGCACTGTATCAACTGCAACTGATATTTTTCCGACAGGAATGCTGAGATAGAACATTCATATCCTGATGCAAAATAACAAATTGAATCTCGCTGATAGAATCACGTCATATGACGCAGGTGCAGTGCTGCAGCGGCGCCAAAGCGTAGGGGGACATGAACCCCCAATGATGAGCCATCCCCCCTCCTTTAGCCTTCCCAATACTGTTAACCGTTAAACCGTCATACGTGCTTGTATAAATTATCTATTGTGGAGCCTTTCCACATGTGACTCCAGGTCCCATTCCGCCGCCTCTCCCACCAATACCAATTTCCTGGGCCCCCACTGATGCGTTGGTAAAACCGGGAATATAATAACAATCATTATTTTGATGAACTTATCATTAGGGAAGCGAGGTAAGTAGTAATAATGGACGCCGGAAAATCGGATTCCCATCACTAAAGCCGGCTAGCTACGTATGATTTACTCGTGCTACCGGTAGAGATCCAGCTCAACTAATCCGATCATGCTGCCGTAGCTGTGGCAACTTCAAGCCTTTGAACATTGCGTAAAAATTCTTAAATATAAGTCTTTGTGAATCTAAACTCGCCCAGAATTACGGTGCTACAGTCGTAAGTTCATTATTAATACGCGTCAAATGTAAAAGCAGCGGCGGCTGATGTTTTCGACAATTTTATGGACAATTACTGTAACGGTGTGGAAGCTGAAGTCGTGCCGAGGCAGCATGATCAGGGGTATGTCGCAATCGGCATTTTTTGGTTACCGGTGCTATACCGGTGACCCAGCCAGTCGCAACCCGGCCGTGTCGCAATCATAGCTCGACACTGGTTACGGCGATGTAGGTCACCAAGCAAAAACGTCTATTTTGAATAAAAGGAACACTAAATTCATCCAAATACGTAACAAATAAACCCCTTACACCAGAATAAGTAAATCAGACCAGTTACTTAATTGGAACTTTCAATGAGAAATTTTCAAATTAAGCGGAATTTAAAAATTGTGAGCTTACTCCGATCGTCGCTAAATGGCGTTCTCACAACCCCTTTTAGGGTTACGGTAACCTTTTTTCAGGTTGTAGTACCCCGGATTTGGCGTGATTGCGACACACCCCAGATTAGCTGACTAGGCTCTCTTCTGGGCAGCGGACTTAAATCCTCATGTGAGTTTGGGCACTTCGAAATTAAGCCTTCGAGGCTTAGCTTGTCCGAGACTGCGGTCAGGAGCTTTGGCTTTGTCATTTTGAATTGTGCTGCATAAGTTAGTTTGAAGGAACGCGATTACGTTGAGCGGGCTGAAATTTAAATTCGATTCTACAGTGCAGAATTTATTTGTGTTTCAAGGGTAACCGATTGAAAATTTATGCATGAAGTTCAGTTCACTAGGTGGAAGAAGGCACACCTACCTGCAGTTTCAGACAAGTTAAGCCTCGAGTGCTTAAATGCGGCGATCAAGCGAACATGCCGTTACATTTTATATGCTGCCACCTTCCACAGCTATACCGAGCGGCTCCTCGGCGTTTTCTGCACTGCACGCACGAAGTTTTTGTACCTCGCCGTTAGCGTTGCATATTTTAGTTCATCTCATGAGCTAGTTAGTAGTTATGTCGGGAAATGAAACTTTCATACACTTTACATTGTGAGAAAAAGCACACAGAATTTTTCTGACTTGTATCCAAAACAAATAATTTGTAAATAATATTCGAAAACCACCGAATAAAAGCTTATCATCCTAAGGGCAAACTTTATATGTCAATGCATTTTTTATTTTATTAAAGTAAACTCTAATACGATATAACTAATGTTACAATTTTGCTTCTTTAATGGGAAAATAGAATGACTGGGTATACCGACAGATGGAGTTTGCTGTCTGCATCTTCTCTGCTTCTTACAAACAAAATTTATTTGATAATCTCGCCAGACAATGGCGTATATACGTAGGATGGCAGAAAAGCATCATATGGTTTTTTCCATCAAAAAATCCCAACAGACAAAATTTTCTTCACTTAATGGCTCGAAAAAATCTGCAAATTACCCCTCGTGAGCTCCCATGGGCTGGTGGTTCATGATGCTCGTCCGCAGTTATAAGGGTCTATAATTACGAGGGCGGTGCTACATAAAATGGCTATATAGTGCATCATGCGTCGGGCTATTGCGTACAAAGCGTAATACCTGCTCAGTGTGTGGTGCTTCCGCTGCCATACGTACCGGTCGGTCGCTGGTGCGATTATCTAACCAAGCGGCATGCGTATTTAGTAATATTACGCAACATCTACCGCAGGGACAAGACAGATCTCGCATCTTGATCCGGACTTGACAGTTGATTGTGTAGTGGACTAAAGACGGTTATCTCAACATGAACGGGTATGTACTCATTAACCTATTAATTTGTAAGTTAATCGTACCTATCTCTCTTTATTTGGGACGTTGCATGGCTTATTCATCGTGAGAGAATGGTTTACCTTATAGCGAGCAAATGAAACTTTAACTCTCCGTAGGAATATATAGCATTGTTGGAATCATTTGCTATGAAGAACACAGGGCGTTATAGGGTTAATTGAAATGAACAATAAGGGCGACAAAGAGTAAAAAATCATGACGTTTTGGGAATTCCTCCCATCTTTAGAGAATTAAAACTTGAAGAAAAACTAACTTAGTAAAAAAATCCTTACTTTTATGATAACTCCTGTAAAGCGGAGTTGTTGTCAGTGACATATATAAAATAATGCAAATGAATAAAGCTGTTTGGAGGGTCAGGATGTCAGTGCTTGTGCAGTTAGATTATCTGGGACTAAGGGTTGATTGTGTGAAGCGGTAGAGCCGAGATCATAATGTCAAGGCTAGATTTTGTTCTATGGATGTAGATGGACTCTAACATTGTGAGTTCAATTGGTTCGAAAGTCTACGATGGAGCAGTCTGTGATGCAGAACTCTCTGTTGCTGAAGGGATGAATATATTGCTCTGCATACAGGAAATTTGACTAATTGTGTATTGTATTGAAGGGTTTATTGACTCCGGGTTGTCTTCGAGGAACTATCAACACTAGCCTTTCCCTAAGCTGTGTTGTTTCTTATATATCAGTGCGCCTTCGCCTGTAATATTATTCTCGTCCATTGTTAAATTGCCGTTGTTGTGAACTTTCATGTGATAAAATTTAATCGAAATTGTACTAGTGAAACTCGCGTTATTTTGTGCATAAAAGGCGCGTGTTGCCCTTTAAGTGGAGTAGTTAATATGTCCCCTCAGGCAACTACGTTTCATAATGAATTACGTGATGTCGCTATAATACTGGAAGATTGATGAATATTGTAGTAATGAATTATTTAAATCGTTGAATTATTTACCAGCTTTGGATAGTATTGTGTCTAAATCACTATATACTGCATGATTTGTTGTTCAGTCCTAAAATTTACTTCAATTTGCCAGTGGAACTAACGTGTTGTATAGAGCAGTACGCACCATACACTACTGTACCTCAGTTAATATAGATGCTTAATACGAAAAAAATACCCTGAGAATACAAAATCATGTCCTGTGGATTCAAGATGTGGTGCGTTCACTATTTTCATTTCGTCCATCTGCTCGACTTACGGCATAATTTTTTACGGCATACATTACAATTGTGCTAAATTTTAAAAGGTGAAAACTCGCCCATACTTTATATATATTCTGTACAGCTATCATTATAGCCGCTCGTTTATTTTTTCAGGGTGCAAATTTTTTTCCGCCTCTTGGCTGTTGGGTGTGTGTCAGTCATCAGTGGTCGTGCCCAAACAATGCCCTCTCTTGAGTCTGATTCGGAATGGACCTTATTTCAAACCATCGCAAGAGAACTTCCACCAGTCACTGTAAGTCGAAATTGCCCTAATAACAATAGGTGGAACAATCAGATGCACGCAGGACCTTGGTAATGCTGTTCTGTAGAGCTGGGAAATTTCATTTGCAGTATAAAGCGGCGCAGAAAATCCTTGGACTTTTCTAAATTGTAAAAATATTGTAACACTTTTTTTGATCACTAAAGCGACCAAATTTGTTAAGGTAGTCACAATTTGACCTTAATTTTCAGGTATATTTATAAATTTAACAATTTGCGTTAAAATAAGCAAAGGAGAAGGTATCATCGAACTCCATCCCACGGAAAAAAAAAAACAATTCTGAAATCATTCAGCTCCTAAAAAAAGTAGCCAAGTCGACAGTTTACTGTGTTATCAAGTGATTTACTGAACTTGGCACTACTGAGGACCGTTCAAGAAGTAGGAGACATCTATTTGTTCGCATCAGGAAGATAGTTATAAGGTCGTGCGTGAGAGGGCGAGGAGAAACCCAAAGAGGTCCATTCGAAAGTTGGCAATAGAGATCAGTGCGAGCAAAACGTCAATGAGAAACAGCGTTGAATATGATCTCCAGTGTCTCGTTTCAGAATGAGAACGCGTCAAGAGCTCACTCTTTTTCAAAAACAGAGGAGACTCGACAGGACGCAAATTCTTCTGAACGAGCTGAGGATGGCACGCAAACAGGGAGATAATTTTTACCCGAAAAAAAATCATTACAGTTGAGGCTAAATTCAGTTGTCAGAATCACAGTGTTAGTAAATTGTTTGGAAGACATCTCAGATTCTGTAAGAACTGTTTATTGCTGTCCTCTCCCACGGTGTGGGCTACAATCTCAAAGAGTTGGAAATTCCGTCTGATTTACGTGAAAGCGGGCGTGACGATCAATACAAACTGCTACATTGAAGATATTCCGGTTCCAGTACTTGGTGAGATGACGAAACACTTCAAAAATCAGCTTCCCACATCTAAAAAACAGGAATGATGTTTTGCTCATTTTCGAGGTTTTGGAGCAAAGAAACGTGGTCTCCTTAATCACCAGATGTGAGTCCACTGGATTTCTCTGTGAGGTCGATGTTGGAGGCACAAGTCTGCTGTGTTCTGAAACAATAAATCGTCTTTAACTTAGTCCAAGAACTTTCTGCCACCGTGTATATGATGTTTTGTAAGGTCCCACTTAGGATTGAAGTTAATCCTATGAATTTTGTAGCAAATGGGATTTAAATGTAAAATTCAAATTTAATGCTCTCCGAAAAGCATCCGGAGCTTAAACCCAGCAGCTACTTTTAACTCCGCCAATGAAGTGTTGTATGATAACAAGAAGCGAAAAGATGATAGGTCTTCTTTACATGCAACTCCTTTTAGAATGCGTGAAGATGATACCTATCACTTGCTTTAGGGCTTTGGAATACAGAAAGGTGGTTACTGTGATGCGTAATGTATATATAGAGATCGCTAAGGTGATACATATATCGTGTTATACAATAACAATCGCAAAAGTGATGCTTGCAACGTGTTGTATTTACAGTTCCATGCCCCTTCGCCCGTACCTGCACCCACCATGGGTGCTCTCCCCGGTATTGGCACCATGACGGTCACTGCGACGGTCCTGCGCAGCATCGTCACAACAGTAACGGCATGTCCGGCAGGAGCCTTACAACCCCAGGTTCTCCCCACCGCTATTAATCAGGGCCCGATCTCGATACAGTGCCCCAATCAACCGATAAGGCTCACTTCTACCGTGCGACAGACTGTGTCCACGACTCGGTTCATCCCTACCACAGTCTTTGGGCCTACGTCTACAACATCGTACTACCAAT